>VWZX01005818.1:433826-449760 GCA_013399015.1 Galbula dea
CCCCCAAGGTTCTTTTACACTAAAATATAGATTTCAAAACTGACACCATAGTGGTAATGTGAGGTTCATTCCCGGCTGCATGTTCCCTGATGTTTGTCCAGACATGTCCAAGCATCTTACAACTCCACAATATGCCTATAGGTTAGTAGAAAGAAACCCCTTTGCATGCACCCCCTTATATTAATGACCCTTGTTTAATCCCTTTGCTTGTAATAAAACAGAATGTTTATTCCTCCCAATAATATTTCTGTTGCTTAGATACATTTGCTAATATATTAAAATAAGAAAAATAATAATTAAGAACTAGAAACCAACAGAATAAAGGAATGATGCCTCAATGATGCTTCTAATTAGATGTTATCTGTGACAATAAATATATTACAGTGATTCTCTTCAGAAATTGTCTATGACTTTATCATTATTCGAAACCAAACATCGTTTTTTCCAGGACTAAACTGCAGATTTGTAAGACTAAGAACTACGCTAACTAAACTAATTAAAAACTAAAAATATATGTAGTGGTCTATTTCAGACAAATCATCTTGAATACTAAATTATTTCCCAGTAATTTTTCCAAAACATTACAATAAGGATTCAAGACTGTATCTTTTGATTGGTGTCAAAGCAGACTACTTAGTAACAACCTCCTTCCTGGTTTTTTTGGTGTTGGGTTCTTTAGTTTTAAGGGTGAAGATTGATTTCACGCTGTAAACATAAAAATCGGGTTGGGGATTTTTCATTAAAAAGCAAAACTGCCACGTGTAACTTGCATCATAATTGTTTAATAAAGCTGTAGATCACTGTGGGTGGAATTAGAAGGCATTAAGAAAACAGCAAGTGACATTCCTGTTAGTCCATTCAGATAAGCTTTTCAGTAAAAAGTGTCAGCTACGCGGTCATTTTTTTTACTTCTAAGGCTGTGTGTGTAGTCGCCTCCTCTAAAAGTTCCAGCTAAAAAAAAAAAAAAAAAAAAAAAAAGAGAGAGAGGAAAACAAAACAAGCAAAAGCAAAACAATAACAACAAAAAAGAACCACCAGACTGCCCAGATAGATACAATTTTTCTCGGTTTTACAAAGAGAACAAAGATTTTGTAACTACAGATGTATGTATGAAGAATATGCAAAATCAACATCTAAACATTTCTTACTTATGTCATGCTTCAGCACACTTAACAAAAAAGCATGTAATTCCCATTACAATTTATGGGAGAAAAATCATATTGCTGCCTGATATATGGAAAAAATTAGAGGAAAAAGAGCTAGAAGGGTAGCATTATCTGACCTGCCATCGCCCTTCAAATACATCACCATTCATAAAAACTGACATGAAGGTCTTTGAAGTCTAAGAATTAACATGTTGTTTCAAACATGTTCAGCTCTGTGTGAAAGCTAGTTAGTTCATTATCTCTGATTGTATAAGCTCAAGCAGTAGTGACTGTTTATTGAAACAATCTGTAAATGTGTTAGCTTGTGTTTGCAGAGGCTAAGGACTGCGCTATCCCAAGCCCACTTCAGACTGTAAAAGGGTTTCTTTTCTCACCCTTATCTGAACCATCCCTGAACAGACTGCCTCTGAACAGTTTACAGTCCTCTCCTTTGGTCTCTTTTGTAAGAGCATCAGAACTGCTTACTTTGAAATGCACACGTTTCTTTCTTGGGGCGTAGACAAAGGAGATCACGTTTTAAGACATTAATAGATAAATTCAAACCAACTAGTCATTTTCTCATCGTTTCTTATCCTGTTTAATATCTTGAATCTTGAAATATAACATGTTATTAATGAGCAGTCATTTTAAATAAATTCCTAATAATTAACTCATCTACTACCTATTTGATACAAAACTTCCCACAAATATCCTAACAAATTGCCATGCTATTGCTACAGTGATCTAGTTTCAAACCTTTCCTCCCTGAAGACTTCTTAAAATCTGATTCTACATTAATAGAAGTCAACAGCTGTACTTCACTCTTCAAAGGAAGATGAGAGTCCTAACTGCAGTACTCTGTCTCACAGACAAGCAATGAAAGATATTTTTGAGTCTGCATTTCAAACTAATCCGTATTCAAGGAACATCTACACACTCTGACTTGAAAAAAAGTAGCGTGTTACTCATAGGCATGTTGGGAATATACTAGTAACAGTGTTTCTTCATGATTTTTACCTGTTTGCAAACTCAAGAACTACTACTTACTTGTTCCCACCTCATGTCACTCTCGAGTAGAAAGGCAACAGGGTGCTTCCAAACTTTGCACCAAAAAAGCAAGAGGAGCTCCAAATTTGGGTTGAAGTCTCATAAAACAGACTCTACATTCTCCTTTGTTACTAATCCCTTCTGAATTCTTGTCCTTCATACCAGGAGTTAAAGACTGAAAATGATGGTCTGGTTCAAGAGTCGAGGTCAGCTTGGGCAGCTTAGAAAGCACAGGCCATAACGCAATTATCAGCAGCTACGTGGTCAAGAGACGACTCAAGCTGAACTTGGCGCCAGGACAGGTAGCCTTGAGTTCTGCTAACTGCCCCTTTCAGAGATTAGGCGGATGTAACAATCACCTGAAAGAGGCGATTAAACCACCTCTCAATGGCATCTTTTGTTCTCAGCCTCATTTGATGCTTTGCGGCCTTTTCAACAATACCACACCGCGGAAGGTGCTTTAAATGTTTGCCCCGAAAAGCTGGGGCGGCCTCAGCGAGTGGAGAGCGAGATGGAGAAGGGGTCCTTTTCAGTGGAGTGGCTGGCCCAGAGCAGCCGCAGCGGAGCCCAGCCCATCGCCGAAGCCCGCCGGTCCCGCTCCCCGACCGGAGACACCGGCGGCCAGGAGACCCCAGCGGAGCTCGGTGAGTCCTGCCTCTAGTCGCGGGCGGGTCGCGCGGCGGCCCTCTGGCTAACGGTCTCCGCATGCGAGACTGTCGTGGGATAGCAGCCGCACGTGCGGCCGCTGCCTACGTCACCGCCCGCGGAGGTAGGAAAGGGTCTCCCACGCTAACGCCCCCCATCCTGTCCCTACAGCCGAGCTCCGGCACCAGGAAGCAGCAGCCAGCAGCAGCAGCCCCAAGCAAGAAGCAGGGGTAGAAGGTGGTGCCTTGCCCGGGAGGCTCCGCACCAAGTTCTCGGCTGCGCAGCTGCAGGAGCTGGAGCGAAGCTTCCGCGAGCAGCGCTACATCGGCGCCAGCGAGAAGCGGCGCCTGGCGGCGGCCCTGAACCTCTCCCAGAGCCAGGTGAGCGCGGCCGGGACGCGCCGGGCCCGCCTCTGCCCTCCGCCGGAGAGAGGAGACGGAACCTGCACCGCCTCGGCCCTTGTACTCCTGAAAACTGCGGGAGAGGAGAGGCGCTCTCAACCCCTGTTCGCCTTGATAGGCACCTCATGATGATCCCGGGGATGGGGATAGTGACAGTTCCTGCAGGTGCTTCGGGTCAGGCCGCCTGTCAGCCTTATTATCCTAGCACAGAACAACATCCCTGCTTCAGCTGGCACAGCTGTGCAGTCCGCCAGTGGTTACCAGAGACAATACGCAAAAGGAAAACAGCGAAGTTTAAAAAGCAAAACCTCATCAGAGGTACAAGTACTTGCACAGTCAACAGATTTTCAGTTTTCAGGCTAATTGTTCCTTCAAATGATGCATATACTTGGTAGTATTGCAAGATTTCTCTCTGGGCAGAACTAGCCTTACCCAGCCCCTTTAATCCCACTTACTAGTCTTGAGCTCCATTTCTGGTCCAAATATGTCTCTGAGTAGTTGGCTTGCTATGTGTTGTGGAGTTGTCACAGCTTGATTCCTCTTCATGCCAAGACAATTACACTGAATATAGATCAATGTTATTAGTCCTAAATCGTAGAACTGTTAATATATTCTGTTACACTGATGAGAAGTCTGACTTTGGTTGTATCACTATATGCAAAAGGGACAGGTGGGTTAGTTCTTGACTGTTTTGTTTTGTTTTTTTTTAATTCTCATCCTCAGATAAAAACATGGTTTCAGAATCGTCGAATGAAGTTCAAACGTCAGACTCAAGATGCCAGGGTGGAAGCTCTTTTCTCAGGTTTTTTTTCCCCCTATCATTGTTACCCAGATATTGCTACCTCTAGCTATTCTCAGAAGATGGACAGCAATGTCTCTCCTACCTCTTCAGTTTCTCTTCACACAGCTATGCGAAGCCCTGCCTTGTTACCTTCCGTTCCAGCTCAGTTTCTTCAGCCAGTTTTGCCAAGTCCAGCTCTACTACTGCCTCCCAGCCCGGGACTATCTTGTTACTCTTCTGCAATTCCAGCAATGACTCTAACCAATGACCACAAAAGACTGACGTTCCAGCCATATCTTCCTTCTTAGTAAAAATGCCAGAGATTACCTCTAATTTAAATAAGGACTGTCAAATATATCTAAGAGTAATTATTTAACTTATTTTGTTATATAAAATAGATTTATTTAAAAATTCTAGTCATATTCTGGGGTTTATTTTAACGGAGAAAATAATATGCTGTGTTAGAGAAGTTATAATGAGAGTGGAAGTGGAATACTGGAAACCTCCCTTTATTCTTACTGTCTTCATCTTGAAACTTCTGTATAAATTTTCCTATCCAAAGTATGTTTTTAGAAAAAAATCTATAATCATGTGGGGTTTCTCCACTGGAAGTGGAGTATGGTTCACACTTCAATTTACACAATGATTATATCCTGTAACAGACAACACTTTAAAAACTTTAGCCATTCTACTCCACTGTGGGTTTTTAAGGAATGATTTGTGAACTACAGTAAATGCATTGAAATGAAACTGTTACCAAAGGTGGCAGCTCTGTGGAAAAAAACTGAACAAGTTGTCCAGTATTGTCTTTTGTCTATGTATTTCGTACCCTCCCTACAGTCATCTTCCCTGATTGTTGATATAGGTATTCCATTTACGCATTTAAAGAGAGGTGAGGCTAAGGAATTAATTGGCAAGCGTGTGTTTTGATGCCAGTGTCAAACATACTTGTAATTTACATCTGGTGATGAAAACATCTGAGCTGTTCACAAGCCTGGGTCTCCTGGGATACTCAAAATGAACATATCCTAGTTTTTACTTCTAAAGTTTCAGCTGTAAATTGGCAGCTTCACTAATTTTAAACTGCAGAATTCACAGAATCACAGAAACATTACGGTTGGAAAGGACCCTCAAGATCATCCAACCGATAGCCCTACACTACTCTTATCCCTAAATCATCCCCTGAAGAAACACATCTATCCCTTATCTGCTAGGCTTGCTATCAGGACCACTCAAGGCTGTTCCTAAAAATGCCAAAGCAACCCTAATGGAAAATGCCAAATCTAAGTCCTTAGGGAACAACAAGAAACAAAAGATCTTGTCAGCATAAAGCAACTACAGCTGGTGTTGCTATATCTTGCTTCCTGCCCCCAACTATCCTAACCTGATTGCCAGGTAACGGTTAGACCATAACAGCCTTGTGCCGTGCCTTCACTTCCTCTCTTGCCTCACGTTAACAGCTGTGACGTGGGGCTAAGAAAAACAAAGTTTAAAAGTCTTTTTTAGACATCCAGGATATTGACATACAGCAGGGTATATGCTTCCATCCAAATTCCTGCCTGCCGTGTCTCATCTCCTGTCTGATTATAACCTCTGGTTATAATTCTGAAACCATGTTTTTATCTGAGGATGAGAATAAAAAAAAAAAAGTCACTGAGTATGCCATAATGAGGTGGTCTCTGAATCTGCTTTCAAGAACACCCTTATCCTTCCTAGCAAGACGGAGGGTGGGAGACACTTGAAGTAATTTTTCCCCTCTCCCAACACACACCTGCTCAATGCCACACCAGGACAGCACTGCTATGATAGGCAGCTGGGCAGTCAAAGGGACAACAAGTGTGTTTCTCAATCACTTTGGACAGACTATACAGCACAGGGTAGATGCATCTTGTAATTCTACACCTCGCTTCTCCAAACGACCAGCAAGTTTGCTTCCAACGTGACAGCCCGGATCCTCTTAAGAGTTAAGGCTGCATCTGGTTTTTAACAGTCTAACTGGAGAAAATTCCCTTTACCCCTTTCACAAGTGAGAAGCCCCTAGGCTATTAAATCGAAACTCTTTATGGCTCACTGAATTGGAGGGTGAAGAGGGAAAATTTAGACTACAATGAAGCAATCAACTTAGTTTCTAATGCATTTAGAAGATCTTCCAGGTTAATTAAAGAAACTTCATTAATGACTAAAAAGATCAAGAAATAAAAAGGGTTAACCAAGATCTTTCAGAGAGGGGTGAAAACTGATCCCAGGAAGGGGCAAAACCCCAAAATAACACAAAAAACAACCCCCCCCCAAAAAAAAAAAACAACAAACAAACCATCAGCTACCAAATTTCAAGATTGATACAGAAAAAACATGAGCTACTACATTTAAATGTTCCTTCTAAAGGATTCAATTTACCAAAGAAAAGGTTCAAATATGCAATTATGGGCATTTAGTGGTGAATCAAAGACAAAATTTACAGGTTAAAATCCCATCTAGACGACATGGCAATACAGCTCAAGCATTTGTTTTGGTAATTGTAAAGCTTTTAAAAATTCCATACTGAAGGCTCCAAACTGTTTAAACCCTGTTTAAAGATTAATTCCTGTTATAAGACACCGACATAATTACTATTTGTGATTAACACAGCTGATGTTTTGAAGTGGAAGATGGGACTGAAAATGCAAAACAATAAATTGATTGGTATTCAGAAGAGAAACTTGCCAACAGTTCACCTTTTCTCCAGAAGGATGGACTTGGCCAAAAGCTCAGTGCAATGCAACTGTCAAGGTCCAGGCTCCCAAACACAGCAACAGACAGACTGTATCTCAGCACCAGTGTAGGAAAGTCAGGTAAGATCACAGAATCACAGAATATATCGAGCTGGAAGGGACCCACAAGGATCATCAAGACCAGCTCCTATTTAGGCATGGGACAACCCCAAAGTCACACCATGTTCCTAAAGATGTATTAAAACATCTAAATGCTTCCCCCTTCCCAAAACCAGACTTCGGGTGACCATGGTCGTTTACACTGCACAAGTAGAATCTTTATAGAGTTGACACATATAACTGCTCAGATTTTCAGATAGATAGGTAGACAGAGAGACAAATATGGAAAACTGGGGATGTGCAATGAAAGCCAGTTTCTTAATACATTTCAGGCTAAACTTAATATATTACTTTGCCCTACACCATGACAAATTTGGCAAAAGCGAGTTTCTGCTACTGCTTTTCTCCCTTCAATTCCTTTTCAGGAACTTTCTTTCAATCTACTATCTTTTGAGTGAAGATAGTAGACTATCGGTGTTAAAAAAATAATAGCCTATAAAAAAAATCAGTAAGACTGGCGTCACATTCAATAAATTTTAATATCAATTAGTACAAATATAAAGTTCTTTTCACATTTAATTTTAAATAATTAACACATACTCTTCCACATCAGACAATAGATTCTGAGCACAAAATACATTACATCATACAACACATTTCCCCTTCGCCTGCCCCTTTTTTTTTTCACTATAATGCATGAACAGGGTGGCACTGCTTGTCCATTTTGCTCTGAAAAACTGGATGGAAAGAGGGATGAGGAAGAAAGTGTTGATGGTAGTATGACAGCTCATTTGCCATAAAGCAACAGGTGCTTTGCGATGCATCATATCTGGGAAAGGAGAAGCTGAACTGCACAGCAGGCACCGGGGTGAAAGACAGGAGTCTCTGGTGCTGTGGAGCAAAGGGGTAGTGCAGACCATCCTGAAACAGAGCTGGTGGAGTCCCCGGGGTGTAGCTGAAGAGTGGAGCAGGAGACATGACGCTGTGCTGGTGGTCCTGTATCTGCCTCTTCAGTTTCATCCTCCGATTCTGAAACCAGGTCTTGATCTGAACAACAGAACAAACAGGGTGAGAAGTGGAGGAAACAAATCAGGGACTTTGCTTAAAAATAACGTGCAGACTTCAAACAGCTGTACTTAGCTGCTTTCGCCATTTTGCTCCACTCGCATTGACAGCATTGGACTGATAGTTTCACCCTAACTAACTGAGGGCAGAGAATGTGGGGGTGTACATGTTCAGCGACTTTATATTAATTACTTTGAGTTTTTAAGACCATATATAAGTTTTGCGAGTTCTATGCAGATGGCTGTACATCAAGAACAATCAGTTAAAAAATCAGTTTTAACAATCTGTTAAAAAATAAGGAACCTCGATGCCTCCCCAGTAGAAAGTGCCCCCAAATTCACAGAGTGTTAGCTCGTTAATCCCGAGGGATAGCACTACCCTTCCTACAGCCCCTGCCAAATCAGCCCAGCTGAAGACTGGGTCAGGGTTAGGGTTCAGCCAGAGAGGGCCGATGCAAGCCCGCTGAGCCCAGCTGTCTCTGCAGGACGGAGCAGAGAAGGATTCGCTTCCTCCGGGACCCACCTGGACCTCCGAGAGACTCAAAGCAGCCGCCAGCTTCCTCCGCTCCGAGGCCCCCAGGTACTTCTGGCGCTGAAAGGTCTTCTCCAGTCGGCAGACCTGCTCCGAGGTGAAGGCTGTCCGCGCCCGCCGCTGCCGCCCGCGGGTCTCTCCCGCCCCCGCGGCGCGCTCCCCACCTGCGCTCTCGCTCTCGTAGCCCGAGGACTCGTCGGCGCTCAGCCAGCTGCCGTCGGAAGCTGCAAAAAAAGGAGGAAAGGGTCGGCGGTGAGGCCTCTTCCCTGGCAGGGGCTGGTGCCTCCGCCTCCCCTCGTCCTGTCAGGCCGTTGCACAGACGGAAGCCGTGATCTGGTGTGTCCCCTCCCACCACCTCCCCATTTCTCCCTCCCTTCTCACCTACCTGGCTCCGGCGAGTACGGGTCGGTGGGCTCCCGGGGGCTGTCTCGGCTCCGCTCTGTCGTGGAAGGCTCTCCACCCGTGGTCTGGCTCGGCTGCGCCACCCTCCTTCGGGGCTGTGCTCTGACCAGGAGGGGAGTACTGCTGAGAGAGGTGGGGGCGCGGGGAGGGGGCGGGCAGCAGATGTGGGGCTTGACCCCGTGGGTCTTGGTCTCTGCCAAAGGGAGCTCGACCTGGTTCATGTCGGAGAGGAGCTTGGGGGATCGCCGGGCTCGGCTCACTCTTATATGGGCGCTCTGGTTCCTGACGGACTCCTTTGCAAGTGTGAATCCACATCAAAGTGGGAATAGAGCAGAGATAACAGCTGTCAGAGAGGAAGAAAGTTCACACGTCTGGCAAATGTCTACAGCACCTGGCTCCAGCGTGTCTACGGGGTCGAAGAGACCCCCTTGAAGTGCAAACCTGCCCCTCTCCCCCGGAGGGCTGGGCACGGGCAGGTCCTGCCCAACAAACGGGCTTTTAAAGATACCGAAGGTGTCGATAATGGCACGGCTCTATCCACTCCCTTTTGAGCCGCGGAGTTCTGCATTGCGCAGGTACCCGAAATAAGCCCCGAGACGGCCCGGTCCGCATTGTCGAATCAAGGGGCAGGGCCTGCCAGCCCTGCCGTCCGGCACTTCGCTCACAGGGAGCTGTGCAGACCGGCCCCTCTGGGAGAAGACGGGGGAAGGGTTCGCCTTCTCTAGTCCCTGTTCCTTCACCCTCGGGGACTGCCGCCGGGCTGTGGGGTTAATAGGGCCGCTAGCTCTCCCAGCTTGAACTTGGCGCCGTCTGTCTAGCCAGAACACACAATCGATCTCCCGAAGAGCTTAGCGATCAAAGCACTAACTGAGCAGCGAAGCTCGCACCTCATCAGCTTCAAACTATCTCAATCCACACGTCAGCTTCCCGAGAAGGACGATGCCCTCGTAATGCGAGGAGGACGCTGAAACAAAGCTTGGTTGGTGAAAGTCCGGCTGGCAAAAGAAGCATCCCGGCAGCTCAGCCCATCTCCAGGCTCTTCTCGTGTCCACTTTGCTTTTAGCCACTGAAGTGAAAAAGACCGCACCAAGCGCGACAGCACTGGCAGTAGCGGTACTTGGATAACACAGTTCCCAACCCTTGATGCTTCCTAAAGACCAGGGGAAGCCATCGCCATCCCTGTAAATGGGTAAATGTACTGACAGGACCTCAGTTTACACTGAATTATTCAGGAGTTCCCACTTGGATGCATAAACGAAAGAAGTGAGCACCATAAACCTGAGTTTAATGGCTAGGAGCTTGTTTCTTTCTAAGAACACATCAATAAGCAAGGTTCCCAAGCATAAGAATAGATCTGAGTTCTGTTTCTTTTTAAAAAAATAATTATTTTAAAATAAGTCAAACACCCTATCCAAATCAACTTCCACCAAAACTCTCCAGTTTATTATGAAAGATCAGGAGAGAAAATCATATTATATCTATTTGCATTGTTTCAAGTGTTGTCCTAACTCCATGGCCACGAGAATGGGCCATGCATTTTTGACCCCTCCTACCCTCACAAAGGCTTATCCCAGCTCTGGCCCCAAGGGAACGATAAAGCCCAGACACAAGTGCAATGCAAATATCTTGTCAAGCCCACAGAGCTCAGGAGCTGGATTCCTCCTAGAGCTTTGCTTGCAACACCAGCCCCTAAGGGCAGGGATGAGAAAGGCTGTACTTGCCTGGGCACCTCTCCTCTGATGGAGAGGTCATCCTGTTGCTTGTGGAGTGCTAGGCACAGCCCCTAACAGAGGTTCACTTACTACTGACACAAGACTCTCATTTTGGCTATGACAAACCAGTGGACATCCACAGGCAGTAGAACACTGAGCTGGATATCAGGCTACCTCTCTGGTTCAGAAACGTGTATGTTTGTGTGCCACTGACTTAAAAATACCACAGTAACAAGAGAGCATTTAAACCCCACAGCATTTCCTACACACATTTCAGTCCAACAGGAATAGGTCACTCCCTGCTTCTTAAGAGTTACGTGCCTGCACATTCATTTTCATAACTTCTGGATTAACTAACTACTCCTGAACTATTCCACCTGTGTTCCCTTTTTCTTTTCTTCTGGATCAAATACACCACCATACTTACTATCTCCATCTTATTTCAAAGCAGTTGCTCTGAACAACTGTATGTGTGGAGAAATCCAAGCAGAGAATTCAGGCTTTGTCTGCGTAGAAACTCACCCACAGCAAGTTGCTCCTTGTAATGCATTGGCTACTATCTGCAGAGCCTGTCTGCCTCACCAAAAACAAGTTTGATGGTAGCATCTGAAAACCACTGGGATTCAGCCAGAGCTCCTAAACTGAGCAGCTATCTACCCAGTAAGCAGTGTGCATCTTGCCCCCCTCTCTCATCAGTCCAGCAAGGGCAGCCTCCCCACAGTTCTTCAGCAGAAGAAACTCATGACAAGCCTGGCAGCTCCGGATCCTTTGTACCCTGCAGTCCCCCCAACCTGGGCACAAAATGATGCCGAGGGACATCCATTTAGGGAGAAAAATTTCAGCCCTACCGCCAAAATTTAACCAAGTGCGAGATGACCCTTTAGTGCTGTGCCCAAGGAGACCAATGTATGGATCTGCATTTATACACTTTGAGTCTTAGAGAGGGAAACAGTTAACATCTCTGAATAGCCCCTGGCATTTTATCTCTCATCTGGCTGAAGATGTTGGGGAGCAGCTGGTCTGTCCCACTGTTTATTGAAAGTCAAAGAAAACAGCTATTTCCCTTTTTTATTTTTATTTTTAAAAATTGGAATCCAATCTGTCTTGCCTTCTGAATAAGATGTTTATACTCAATCCTATGATCCACCTCAGATGAACAGAGCTGTATCTGTGGATCACAAAACAAAGGAACTGACGGCAAAGGAGAGGAAGGTGTTATGTGACAATTGTAGCTCCCATCAGAAAGAGGTGGCAGCTTGAGAAACTTGAAAACTTTAATGAACCTGGACCTTGAGAGGATAAAGTCTTTGCAGCTGCAGTTAAATCCTCCACTCATTTTGCAGAGGTATGGTGCTTATAGGAGGCATAAAGATACTTCCATTCAGTTATTTTGTATCACTTGAAATTTTTGTATCATCCAATTAATATATAAACATGATCAAAGGTAATGTCTTTTCATGTAGAATTCTGTATACCCCGAACTTGAGGATACTGTATTATTTTTTCTTACATGATTTCTACTAAGAACATAGTTGACCCACTTATCCAAATTGTATGCCAAAATATTTATTATTCTGCATTTGCATGTAAGCCAAACAACCATAAGAAACGTTTGCTTCAAAAAAATTACTTATGTGCACTTGTAACTCAGCATGGTACTCTAAAATTTAGGTGGTGTGGTTAATGCCAGGATGTGAGAATTACAGCTAAGGTGATCAGGAAGAAGGGTTCTTTTCACATGAATTCTACAAGACTATGAACAAATGGTAGATTTGTCTCACTGAAACCCAATGTGAAGACACACAAAGCGTAAGACCATGAGAATAGACAGGACGGAAGCAGTTCTGTTAAGGTATTGTTGAAGGGAAAGATTCAGCCCATGATTTAGGCTGCAGCATTTCCTGCACCCATTGCTAGAAGCTCACCTTTTACTAGAAGCTGAAGTACTAGTACTCCCCAAGAATGCTGTTGGTGTGCCAAGTCCTTCAACATACCATCACAGCTGTTTTTGTGTGATGCCAAAAGAAAAAAAGGCCACAAACTGGAAAAAATAGAATAATCCTTCTCAAGAAAAAGAATTTTCTAGCATAACTGGACAAATCTTCAGGTTCTAAACTGTCCTTCTACTAGCCATGTTGGTAAGAAGTAGTTAATGGAAAAAAAACCCAACCACCCAGTATACTGAGCAAACTACAACAACATTTATCGCTAATTAAAAGCTGATGTGCTGGGTCACCAGACCTGGGACTTGCTGGGCCTAGCTAAGTTACTGGCTGCGTCATAGTCAAATCTCATTTATCTTTCTGAAAAGCCCAGCTATTTCAAAGTCTTCTTGACAAAACTGAGGAAGTGGAGATGGTAGAGGACAACTGTAAAGCCATCCCCCTCCCTGGGGAGAAAAGACCCCAAACGCCATGTTTAGACACACAAATGTGTATGAGAGAATTTAGGGCAGCGTGGCAGCCCTTCAGAAGTAAGTAAACTGATGTATTGCAGGGAACGACGTAATTAATGTCGCTGGAAGTGCAGGCAAGACAAGATATTTTGCTCTGCTGGGGCGATAGAAAACCCAGACCTGTAGTTAGTGGCAGGTCCCGAGAGCTGCTGCTCCCCCCAGGCTGCTCAGCCAACCCCCTGCCCGCGACCGGTGGGACCATTGATGTCTGTTTGTACCCTCCGCTGCTCCCCTTTGGAAATGCTAACTAGGTTATTCAGCGCCTTCTTTGATGTCCTGATAGGTACTATTAGATAGTCAATTAGGCATCAACGAGATCGATTGTTTCGGAATAGATGCTTTTCTGTTTGAAGTACCCGTGAACACTAACTGGGCCATCACTCAGTCGCTCCTTTGCCCATGGGAACAATGCAGCCTAACACACAATAAATAACAAATGCTACTGACTCACTCGACTGCACCCTCTTCCCTCCCGGCTCACACGCTGCAAGCCTTGATATTCCCATTCAGCAACTGTGGGAGCAAACATGCGTTTTGCATTAAAAACAATTTATCGGGGAAATCTCATTCAGTTATTTGCGCAAGGAAAGGACAAAGTGCCTAGATAAGTACAAGTTACCTCGAAATAAAACAGTGCTTGAATTCCCATGCACGCCATCGCCACATTGCCTGGGGACTTGTGACACTTACACAGTCCTTCAGAATGGCACAGGCACTATAACTAAGCTCTAAAATAAGAATTAAAGTGCTTAACCTACCTGAATACCAAAGAGATGCCGTGATTAACTCCCTGCTAAATATACTGTTAAAAGAGAACTCCAGGTCGAAGCCTAGAAGTTTTAATAGCTATAAAGGAACACTAGTAAAGTCTACCAGAAGGACCACATCAAGAGCAAGAGATCTATCTTCCTTCCCTGCTTCGGTGGGATTTATCAAGTTAATTGTTATCTAATTGAGTATCAAAGAAAAAGATAATGGGCAGCAATTAGATATAATTGCCTGCCAGAGCGACTTCTCTCCCGATTAGCACACAGAGCCGAATAACTTCACCTGGTTTGTAAAGAGGTCCCTAGAGTGGCTCCACCGTGTCTGGAAACTGTAGGGGGGGTAACACCCCGACCCTATTCCCCTTCCACCGTCGGCTGCTCTCGGCAAATTGGGAGAGGCGTTAAAGAGCGCGGGCTGCAGACAGCTCCCTGTCATTACTGCAGTGCTAATTCAATCATGTTTCGCCCCCTCTGTGCATACACTGCAGGGGAGAAAGGCTTTGAAGTTAGTGCTCTGGCAGTTTTCTCCTCCCATCTCTTTTTCCTCCCCAGGAACCCCACTTTCCAGATTATACAGCCTCTTCCTCGGGACCTCGGGGGCTCAACAGTCTCACCACACA
The DNA here is from genome assembly GCA_013399015.1 of Galbula dea. Lineage (NCBI taxonomy): Eukaryota > Metazoa > Chordata > Aves > Piciformes > Galbulidae > Galbula > Galbula dea. Next base: position 448,208 of record VWZX01005818.1, read on the forward strand.
AGTATCAAGCTTCTCCTCCTCAGCTAATAGAATGACCTTTTTTTTTTTTTTTTTTTTTTTAATTTCTTCTCATTTGTAGCTGACTTGCAGACACTTCTTTGTCCTGCCGGACAGCGTTCCGGCGGGTGACGCTGGTTCTGGGGCGTGCGGCGGGCACGGTGAAGGCGCCCTCTCTTAACTTTCTGGACAGGTACTGCCAGATTGCAGCAGTCCTGTGCTGGCACCACTGCACCTTTATAGGTGCCGAGGGTAAACCATAGTGAATGAGAACTTCAAACAAGCAGAAATAAAACGTGAAGGGATGCCTGAGTTTCCTTCTTCCAGATCAAAGGAAAAACCTTGCAATCACGTTTTAATAACAGATTTTGACAGCTCTAGCAAAAATGAAATTATTTCACATATAGCTTTCTAGAGCACTGGAATGTAGTAGCTATTTTATAAAGAAAATTGACTTTTGCAGGCAGAAGACGAATTATCATGTAGATATTCGGAAGAATCTGCTACCTTTAGGGCTCAGACACCTTAGCATCACGTTTTGCTTTCATCGGAGCAGTTGTCGGAAAACGGGACAATATTTGCAAGCTGTCACTGCCGAAACACCGAAGAGGCATTTTTTTGTGCTTGTTGAGTATACATGTGGCAAAAGAGTCATTATGTTAAATGGTCATTAGCACCTTTTCAAACAGAGCCTGGCTTCTTTATCGGCAGCAGTTCTGCAGCTTCTACACCCAAAGACAATACTCTCTTAGCTCCGCGAACCGTCCCACAACCATAGCACGAAGCGTGCCTGCCTTAGCAAGACCATAGGCAGCCGCATATAGGTATCCCGCAGGCAAAGAAGGCCTCCACCTCCAGGACAGCCCCATGGTTATGCCGGAGTGGTTTCCACAATCTCCGTGGGCTTACGTCGCCACTAAGACTGAGACACTACGTCCTGTCCCGGCAGCCCCCGTTGCCTTTGCCTTGCTCTAAACTTTTTCACGCATGGGGAGCTGCTCACCCCAGCCCTCTGAGCACCGCTGGAGCTTGGCCGAGCCGTGCTCGGGTGCGGGCAGATGCAGGGTCAGGCCGGGTCTGTGCTGCCCCCCATGGTCCGACCTGGCCCAGCTCAGCAGCTGTAGGGAGCTCGCTGCTGCAGTAGTGCCGGTTCCTCGGTACCAGCCCTGCGTTCGGGAGGGTAGAGCCAGGGAATGACAGGACAGACGCCCCGGCAGGGCTCAGCCAGAGCTGGCCCCGGCAGATAGCTCTCCCGGGACATTTGGAGACCCCGGTAAAGTGTGCTCCTGCCTCTCACTGATTACTCTTCGGGGGGGCGGAGAGGGAAGCACAAACTCTATCCCCACGGAAGCAGCTTCCTTCGCAGGTGGGAGCACTTTGTTCTCCCTCCCTCCTCCAAGCGCTTTCATCTCACACTTCCCCCGGGTCCAGCTGCGGTGGTGGCAGTCCTCTCTTCTCTTTCACCTCCCCGCTTCCCCCCCACCCAATTTGGTCCGGGGCTAAGGGCACTCCCGCCGAGCTGCAGACAGTCCCAGGCCCGGCTGGTCCCCTTGGAG
>VWZX01005818.1:449787-691660 GCA_013399015.1 Galbula dea
CCCACAGATAGCGCCGGCTTCTAACAGCACGAAGGGCTATTGCTATTTTTTTTGTACGGGGTGAAGAAAGCTTTTGGAGGAGAGGTGGGGTTCTCCTTTGTGGCCACACAAGATTATAAATAATCACCTAACCCTTCAACCACTATTCCCTTGAAAATGGGAAAGCCAAGCCGAATCTCCCGTTTAAAACTTTTTTTCTTTTTTCCCTTTTTAGGTAAATTGTATATTTGTTTGCCTTGAGTGTTTTGCTATTTAAAAAAATGTCACTGCTTTAGAGCAGAAAATATTAACTATTACATAGTGCTATCTAGAAACGTTCCAGTCCCCTAATGACATTTAAACGACTCAGAAATAATTCCTTATTTATTTTTTTTCCTCTTAACCAATATAGCCGTTTATTAATACCCGACTCTGAGAAATAAGCTCCCATTCAACAGGACATTTTATTTTGTGTCGACAAATTTCCTTAATCCCAAACTGCATCATACTCCTAAAGAGATCTCAGCAAGACTGATAGCAACTGAACCCTTATTTGTTTTCTGAAACTCTTGCATTAGAGAGACATTAATTGCACAATTGCAAATAAATACTAGTCTCTCAAAAGGCTAGAAAAATACAAATTGGGTTACAAAGCAATTAAGGACTCTTCCAAATGTGACAGCTACTCAAAATGTAAAAGGCCACGACCTTCAGTGGCATATGATGTTAGATTTTCCCAGGCAACTGTACTCATGTGGCAGATTGGTCCCTGTGTACAAAAGAAAATGGGTGTCTTCAAAGACGACTGACAGAAAACCTTCAGACCATTCATTATATAAACCCAGATAACAAATGTGCCGGAAATCTAATAAGCTCTGAGATCAACTGTAAAGTAATGGAAATTTTTATTGCTCTTTTCATGTTAGTTGACAATAGACTCTGAAAGATTTACAGCAACATACAGCAGTCAAGGATCATTTCTCAGAGCCCCTTCTCTAGCCTGAAATCAGCCCATTTTGATCTTAAATTTTCTAGGGCATTATTTAAATTTAAAAAGTGCATAGCACAAAGGTAACAAACTTTACTGCCACTTAGTGAAAACCTTTGGAATGTTACAGTTCTCTTGATCATTACCCGCATACCCCATTAGGTGCAAGGGAGATGCTGCGATACTATTTTGTTGATAAGGAATTCCAAGTCTGGGTTCCTTCCAAGATCTGTTTAGGTAAGAGGCTATTACTAATCTACTGAGGATGTACATGAAATTTTGATGATATATTTAAATATTTGTTTAGATATTTAAATATTTTGTTTAAGAAGTAACCTTTTACTTCTTAAAACCATATTAGCTATGTTATTTAAAGGGTTGCAACAGAAAGCATCCATTCTGCTACTACAGCAAGCCCAGTATTATGTATTAGTAACAGCTGTATCCACACACTTGGTTAAAAGGACAGTCCCATCAGAGAAAGTGCCACCTTCAGGAAATAGCCGAAGGGGTTGGATACCTCCTTTAGAAGACAGGAGGAAATTCACGATTTTTTGCACTTACTCTTAGTAAATTGCAGGGGCCCAGAACAGACCTAGAGAATAAGAAGTCTATGATTCCAATTCATTCGAGAAGCTATCTTTCGGGGTAGCATAAATATCTCTGCAATCCTTGTGGAAGGAATTCACGTGAAAGCTGGAAAAGTTAAGGTTTATTAAAAGATTCCATTTATATTAGTGTTTGCCCTACTATGTTTCTATCTTACACAGTTGCCTATAAATCCAGGATCCTAAAGTCCATGATTCCTCTTGTCCAGTGTGTCTCTGTAAAATATTTTGTTCAGTGCTGCATCATACCTCCATCAGGCAGTTACAGACAAGGGCAGCCCAGCTAGCTATCAGTAGCGCAAATCTTCCTTAGTCATAGTCCATATCAGAGGGTCAGACACCCAGCAAGAAAGCTCTGGGATCTCTGTATCCTACAAAGCAGGGTGCCGCCCAAAAGCCCACAGGCTGTGCTCTGCAGGCGCTGCTGAGGTCCAGAGTGGGTGCCGGTAGCGCGGCCAACGTGAAGCCCCCTGAGGTAGCCCCTTGCTGTGGTGGCCCGGCCACGTATGTGAGCGGCAAGGGCACAGCGCTGTTCTGAGGTCCATAAGAGAGAGAAGAGCTGCAGAAAGGCTCTGTCCTCAGCTCCTGCAGCTGCCGCTTGAGCTTCATCCGGCGATTCTGAAACCAGGTCTTGATCTGGGATAAAGGGGAAGGAGGAAGAGATGAGATCACAACAGCACCCAGTCCCCGCCATGGACCGTGCCCAAGCCATGCCCATACCATTGGCTAAGCCGTGGCCCATGCCACGACCTTTGTCCCATGCCATGACCTTTGTCCCATTGCCCACAGCCCGCCCGCGGCTCTCACCTGCACCTCCGAGAGCCGCATCTTTCCGGCCAGCTTGCGGCGCTCGGCGGCCCCCAGGTACTGCTGACGCTGAAAGGAGCTCTCCAAGGTGCTGATCTGCTCGGCGCTGAAGGCTGTGCGCAGCCGCCGTGCGCCCCTGCCGCCGGTCTCCTCCGGGTTTGAGCACTCAGGACTCCCCTCCGGCGCGGGCTGCCCCGCTTCCCACGGCCGCCCACCTGCTCCTAGGGACAGGGAAGAGGGAGGAAAGGGTCAGCCAGGCCCGGGAACCTCGGGGGTGCCCGCCCCCATCTTTCGCCTCCGAGTAGCTGCTGCACAGTTGTGCCTTAAGGCCCGTCCTCCTCCCAGCGCGGAAGCACCGGCATGCCCCGACGGCCACGGAGGCCGTGGTTACCTGCATCTGAGGTGGCCGCAAAGCACTCTCTGCTCCTGCCGCCTCTCCCGGCCCGCGGGGGAGGAGGCTCCTTGCTTCGCTCCCTCAAGCCGGTTCTGGAGTCGGAGCCCGGCCGGTGGCCAGTGGAGGATGCTCGGTGCGGGGAGCACTCGGTGGGGCTTTTGAGGGCCTGGCTGCTCTGAGACAACCACTCCACAGAGAAAGGGACCTTGGTCATCCTGCGTTGTTTCGGAAATGCCGGGAAGGAGGATGGCGGGGGGCATGGCTCCTTCTTTATACCACAAGTCCTGAAGGAAAACGTTGCTTGTGTAAATACACATCAAAGCGCCAGATAAGTATCATCTAATTGCCGTCAGTCCTCCCTGGCAACAAAAGATACGGTTCACACATTGCCACAGCTCGCGGAGGCTCGGCTCCGCCGAGTCTGTCCCTGGAGGAGTTCACTTTGCCGTCAGTGATTTACAGTTCTTGTTACATCCTATCCCCATGCAAATGGCATTTATAGAGCTGAGCGGCCTCAAATGGAGCTGGGGAATGCACCCCTGGGGGAGCGAACAGGGACCAACATCCCCGGCCGCTGTCGGGAGAGGGAACGCTGCTGCCCCCGATTCCCCTTTCCCCAGAGTTGGCGCTTTCATTCATTTTCAAGCAGAATATCCGCTTCTCAAGCTTTCTCCTCTCTGGGTTGAGTACTGTGTTCCCGAGACAGCCTGAGGCAAGCAAATGGATAAACTCACTCACTGCAATGTCCTGGGACTGCAGCATCAGGTTATAAGCATCAGGCATAGGGTGAGGGGGTTTTGGAGAAGGTTGTGGAACAGAAAAAGGTAAAGGTTAAGGTTGTTGGGCTGTACAATCGACTGGCTTCTAGCTGCTAATAAGAAGTATGTTTTCTGTATGTTTTTAAAGAATCAGAAAAAGACAATTACTGCCGTGGAGTTAATGTTCTGTTGAGGGTATAGAATTCATGTCATATTTTCCTTCCTAGATCCCTTGCAGCTGTAGCAGGTTTCTCTGTTATATTACTCTGTCTTTCCTTTTATTACCTTATGCATATCTTTCAGAAGTGTTCCCATACATCTTTGAGTTTTGTGTGTACCAGGAACAATTGGCTGCTGCACTAGTGCCTCTGTAGTATACTGATAAAAGGGTCCTGGTGCTTTGCAGTTTTTCACTGTGGGGTAACCATGAATTCCTTCCCCTTTCTATACTCTCCTCCTGTGCAAGAACAGAGTGGGACTACTGGGCCCCTGATAGCTCCTATCACTCCCCTGCTTGGTATCAGTCTGCCTCCAGAAATCACGACTGCACGTCTGTTTAGTCTCTCCTTGTTTCTGCCTTCTGTTTTACACTCACCTCTGCTACTTGCACAGACCCCCAGTGCTCTACTGTCCATTTATCCCGTGGCTTGCTCTCTTATTGTGCCACTCCCATTGGGTTTCTCAGCATTTACTTTCTCTGCGATGACAGTTAATTTAACCACATTTCTACCTATTTCTTAATCTGCTAGTGAGGCAGAAGCTTGAACACTGAAACCCTCCTTAGTTTATGTCTACATCTTTCACTGTATTCAATTTTAGTCTTATAAAGATATATATTTTTCCTTACATTAATCCAGTAAAAAGTTTTATTCAAACCATCTTTGTCTACCTTTTTCTAAAATCAACATTTCAACTTCCTGTCTGCTCAAAATATAGTTGCTCTATCCAACCGTCCATCCATCCATCATGAAATCCTTCCATCTGCTTAACAGAAAATTGTTTAATTTAACTATGTTCAAATTTGACTTGTAAGCCCCTTCTAAGCTTTGTCAGTCCTTGCATGTTCATTCTCATAGTCTGAGCTCTCCTCTGCTCTACCAGTGAGACCACTGTTCAAGAGTCTAGTTGTGTCTAACCAACAAAAATAAAAATAAAACCACTATCGTTACCTTTATCTAGTAACTGATGTAGAACTGCAACCAGGCATGACCAGAGTCCTTCTGGAGCCCTTTTTTAAAGGTATAAAACATTCTATCTGTATAACATTATTTTTCCAGCTTTATGTTAATGAACAGAGGCACTTCACAAGCTGTTGAAAAGGACAAAAAGAATAAATGACCTATGATGGAGCTTTAAAAAATAGAAAATCTCAGCTTTTAGCATCCACAGATAAACCTGTCACATAGTTTCATTACAGATTTTAAGACTTTTTCCACTGTCTGAGCTGCAAATTACACTTTTACACACTGCTGGTTTATTAATTGCATTTTATTGAGGCAAATGCTACAGCCAAAAGATGGTGTCACATGTAATTGCTCTCTTTGGGGAGTCATTGACTTCCTCATCAAAATAGGGCTGTCAGATCCCTGAAGACCGAAAGAGATTGAGGATCATAATGCCAAATGCCACCCCAGGCCAGGCCATTCTGTGGGCAGTGATGTAGAAGGGAATGTTTTATCATACAGGGGAATTACAGTGAGTTGAGATACATCACTTGCTGCTGATCTCTGTATTTCTTGTGAGCAGCAGCTGCATTCAGAGGCCAGGAAGTGCCTTTGTAGACGTTTGCCTGGCACAGGTAGTATGGGATCAAGGTTATAGTGCTTATATGCAAAGCAGCTCCACAGAAATGTGTATATGCAACAGTAGTCTTAGGCTGAGGATTTTCTGCAGAAATAGCTAATCTTGCTTGGATGCCAACAAGGCAGTTGATAACGGATGTATTTTGGGATAACAGTTCAGCCTTTGAGAACTAATTGCTGCTCCACACATTCCAACTCTAAGGCCAGCCCTGCCTTCATCAGCCAGCTCAGAGCCCTGCAGAGAGGCAGGATTATGCTCTGAGATATCCACTTCCTACTGAAGCTTTGAAGGAACTAAGAGAGAATAATTAAGTACTGCCAGATATCTTGGATTCCCTATAGGTACTGGAGAAAAATGCCACGACTTGGCTTTGCTGCAGTGAAGGTGCACAAGACCAAAGGAGGGGACTGTCATTTTGTACCAGCAGGTGACCTTGTCTTGTAACTGTGGAGAGTCCTGTGAAACCAGAGTAGAGTGAAGGGGTAGTCCTTTGGAGTAGCTAGGTGGTGGTGCAATTGAAAGACTGAAAAGGCAGTTCAGGACAAAGAGGAGGATGTGTGTTCATGTGGGGACATGCAGATTTCCTACGAAAGTCTGCCCAGTGAAGTAAGGGCTGCTGGCATCTGCTACACAATTAATATGTGTAAAATATACATATTTTGCCCTGGCATGTTTATCTAACCATTGTAACTTCAGAGAAATCACTCTTTAGGACTTAAAAGCATTACAAATGGCCTCTAACCAATCTCTTCAGTATCTAAATTATCATAATCTTTCTTTTTTGACAGAATAAGAGCTACTTCACCATGAGGAATGAAAAGACCATATGTGCCGAAATACCAGGAGGGCCTGGAATAAACAGAGTGACAATACATAGATGAAAATTAAATGTCTCATCATGCTTGTCTTTGATATAAATCAACACAGCACTGAAAAAGCCAACAGCTCCCATGGCTCCTTACCATAAGGCTGTTACCAGCAGCTAAGCAGCATATGTGAAATGTATTAAAAAGAAATTCTGCAGAGGGATGCTGAAAAACTTAAGAGTTACAGTAGTTAAACACTCACATGTATTATGTTTTTAACAGTTCCTTACCCAAATTTAAGCTTATTAAAAAGAAGTAAAAATAAATATGAATCAGGACCACATTTAAAATATGTGCCCCTGTTGTTACAGAAGCAATGCTGACCAGCAAATTATTTATTTTTTTTTTAACTTATAGTTTTTATTAGACAAACTATTATGGTTGGAAAATCAGCCAAGTTTCAGGCATGCAAGTTCTTCTTCAGCACTCATTGCTGCCTTTCTGTCACTGAGAACTCTACGGACACTGCTCAAACAAAACTGCTCAGAAGTTTCTATTTAGTTTAATCTTGTTTAGACTAATAATTAGACTTTAAAAACTATTAGTTGAAAGGAAACAGCACAAAAATAGGCTTTAGAAATCATTTTACTTTCAGAAGTTGATAGGGATTAATTATTAGGTGTATAAATATGCTTTAGGATCTGAGTTTTGTTAAAAATATGAATTATCTAGGGATACGAGATGCACTCAGAGAATAATGTGCATATGCAAATTCATCTAAATCCCAATGGTTTTTTTGCAATTGCTCAGATCACTTGGACTAACCATCTAATCAAGACCACAACATGTCACATTTAAACGCCCTTTCCCCTCCTTAATATTAGAGTTAGCATTTGAGCATGATGAATCAACAGGAAAATGAGTTAGTACAGCTGGCAGCCCTGAGACACCTATCACCCTCTGTGCCCATCTTGGTCCATGCCATTCAATGCTGCTTTGAAATGCACTGGTCCCAGTAATGAAAATATTTTACTGATTCTTCCTTAACTCTCACTTAATATAAATCAGATCTTTGTAGTATTCCAAAACCAGTCTGTTCAAATTAATGGAAATAAAAGTTACCATTTTTCCCCTCTTCCTAACCTCAATGCTCTTCTCCACATTTCTAGTTATTTCTTCCTCTCTTCTGTATTCTTCACTACACACTGTTTCTTCCTATTATTTTTTCTTTCAGCCTCTTCCCTCAAGTAGTCTGCAAATGTTATTATTAGCTAGCAAGAGAATAAATTTGTCAGGATGCAGAACTGTAGCACCAGTGCACACATGAGTCTGTCCATCTACTTTCACCGCACCCCAAAACCAGGGAGTACAGACATATCCTGACCTCCCCTCTCACTTTAATGGTAAGAGAAAAGCTGGGCTATAACAGGTGAAGACAGGAATGTAGTAGGGTAAGGTGCTTAACACTGCCTCTGTAATATGTAATTCAATGTCTATGTTTTCTCCAAGCAATGCAGTCTACTTCCTCTGACAGGCTTTCCACCAGTAAGTGCATTACACACGAAGAGAAGGTAACTAAGATTTAAAATGATGAAGTTTTGTGTGCATGCATTTCTCTAAAAGATTAAAAAGCAAAATTGTGTCATTTTCCTGTCACGCTCATTTTAAGAATGAAATTTTAAAACTTTCCACCATTTCTTGTTTGCCTGTTTCTCATGGGAAGATTTTAGGCAGGTATCTGGAAGACCGATCATTTTTCACAATACCTTTGCTCATAGTGCAGCATGTAGATCTAAAGGCTGCAAGGGTCTCTTATGCCATCTCCTGGTTATATTAAGACTTCACACCCAGGAAAGCGCTAACACAAAAGAAGGGGAAAAGTTGCAGGTTAGCGGAAGCAGTGATAAAAACAGAGAATCATTTAGGTTGCAAAAGAACTTTACGATTATCAAGTCCAACCCTTAACCTATCACTGTCAAGTCCACCACTAAACCTTGTTATCAAATGCCACATCTACACATCTTTTAAATACCTCTGGGGTAGTGGCTCGGGTCTCGGCAGCTAAAAGGACTGGCAAGACTTGCTTTCCACCCTCTCTGAACACATAGATGTGCACGGCAGTCTTTTACCACTCTGCTTTTTTGGGACAAAGACACTTTTCCACTGCATTATCATATGCATCTAATGAAAGTTCAGTATCCTTTCATAACATCTTTCATGTAAGTTCTAGTAACACATACTCGGGCAACACCTACTTAGCTAAACATCAGTGGAAAAGTGTAAATAAAATATTGAAAATTAAGGTGACTGAAATACAATGAAATTAATAACCAAAGTAATAGCATTCATTTGTGTCCAATCTACTTTACTGAGAACACAGAGGGACTGAAAGTCACTGCTGAGTCAATCTCCCTTCCCAGGGAAAGGACCGAGTGGGCCTGGACACTTATGACAGTTTTATCTGATCTTTTCCTACAAATTTACAGGAAAGGGCATCCTACACCTATTCCAATGTTCCACATGAAGCTTTCTAATGTAAAAACCGAAACAGAATCACCCCTGCTTCAAAGTTAATATTGCTTGACTTAAGCTTCACAGAGCAGGGAGAAAATTCATTCTGTATCTACTTTAACTTTTCACAGCAAAGTGTCTCACACATCATCCTGCTCAATCTCATCTTTTCTACATAAGCCTAATTCTTTCAGCCTTTATTAATGTTTTTGAAACTTATTTTTATTACAATTCTCTATTCTCTTTTATTTTGCCTGTATGTATCTTAAGTGCAGTGCCTAAATGGTAAAGTATTCCTGCTGGTGCTTCACTAGTGCCAAACAGAGCAAAATAATTACCTTCTGTCATATATAGCTCTCTTATAGTACACCTCAAGTTCCCCTCATGCCCCCCCACCTTTTTTTTATTTTTGAAAACTGCACATAGGGATTCATACTCAGTTTGTAACCCTCTATCGTGCCAGCTATTTTTTTCTGAAGTTCTGCAGTTATTTCTAATTTCATATTTATCCTTCAGATATTTAAGACTTGAAGCGTAAATTTAAAACACCATTATGATTACTGTGAGTTCTAATTTTGTATGTTGCTTTCCATTCTACCCACATAACAAAGAGACTTTGTTATGGTAACCCAGGATAGTTCATCTCCCTCATTAGAGTATGCAGAGTCCCAAGCACATCTTATCTTGTTTTTACTGTAACCTGGAACAGTCTGCTTCTTCCCATCCAAGTAAGTAGAGTCCCAAGCACATCTTATCTTGTTCTTGTGACCTGAGGTAGTTCGCTTCTTCCCATGTGTATGTGGAGTCCCGAACATGTTTTATCTCATTATCACGGTAAGCCAAGATAGTTTACTTTCCTCTCTGTCTGCACAGGTGCCAAGGTGAAGGTCAGCTGCAGATCTCCGAATCTGGACGACAGCAACTGCATTACATCTGTTTGCTAATGAGCAAAAGAGTACATTTTTGTATGGTATGTGAATCAGCACAGGTTTTATTACTCACCCCTATGGTGCTTTTCCTTGAGCTTCACTTCCAAACAGGGCTCCACTGCACCGGGTACCCATTTGACTAGTGTCAGCACCCCAGGATTACACTTTTGATAAAGCCAAACATTTCACTTGCTGAGTGTTGTGCCTCGTCCCTGTGGGATCTGCACCTGCTTTTCACTCATAACATACAGGTAGTCCTACCCCTAACTACGTTCCACTCCATTTATCTTGACAATTTAACAAACACTGGTAATTACCCTTTGAAATGATGTATTACCTAGTTGTGTATCCACCTTAAAGTAGTATTATCTAGATCTGAGAAACCTACTATATAAAAAGGTCAGGCGGATCTGTTCTCACAGTGTTTATTGACTTTAAAGTACAACATATTGATTTGTTTTTATCTGTTGGGACAGTTATCCTGACAAAGTAGACCATTAGGTTATTTAAAAACTACTTATAGACAAATGCATGTTAGCATTTTAAATTACTCTTTGTGCTTACAGATTTTTAGACCACTTTTTCAGTAAGTCTTTTGGTATCAAAGTTTGTCTGGCTGATTCTCCAAGTCATTCTCTTTACCTCACCTTTCACAGAATCACAGAATCATTACGGTTGGAAAGGACCCTCAAGATCATCTAGTCCAACCGATAGCCCTATACTACTCTTACACCTAAATCATCCCCTGAAGAAACACATCTATCCTCTTCTTAAAAACCTCCAGGGATGGTGACTCCACCACCTCCCTGGGCAGCCTATTCCAATATCTAACCACTCTTTCAGTAAAGAAATTCTTTTCCACTCATTCCTGTGCTCTTGCCCACTTTTCATAAATAATTTTTTTCTGGTTGTCTGGGGACTCACTCATTCTTCCTCAATCAATAATAAAATCATTCCAGTATTATTCTAGTTTTGCTCCTTATTATTATAGAACAGATTTAGTAACAATTTAATGTTTTAATACATCTAATTAGCTTGATGATCTCCCCTTGTGACCTGCATTCCTGTTTCCTGGTTAACTTTAACCATGATATATACATTATTTAGAGAGGGGGGAGTGAGATAAGCAAGCATGTCAGGCTTTTGCACCATTTGATGTTTATCCATCTCCCCTGATAAACAGAGAACTCTTACTGTGTAGTAGAAAATTATTTAAGAATCCCTTCTTGCTTTGTTTTTCCCTTGCTGCCAATAGCATGTTGTCTGCCCAGTTCCATCCCTAACCTCTTGTGCTGTTCTTTTATACCTGTTCTTGCCTACACAGCTGCCTTGTTCCTGTTTTTTTCAGTGTGGCTCTCCCCACCCCCGCCCCAGGTCATTGATGAGCTTCTAATGCAGCCACACGGCTTTGTCAGTTTTCTTTCCTTTGCATGAGGAGAAACTGCTGTTGCAGCTAAAATATGGCCTGTTTTAGAAACCTCTTTTTAGAAACTCGCAGCTCTCCTGAGCTTCTCTTTGCCTTAGAATTCCTTCCCTCTCGAACTCATATATCAGTTCCTTGAGTTTATTGAAGTTTGCTTTTTTTGAAGCCCACCGTTACTATTCAGCTGCTTTTATCCCTTTCTGTCTTTTGAGTCACACACTCTCTTGTGTCATGGTAACTTTCATCTCGATTGCTTTCCACAACTAGTTTATCTCTACTAATCACAGTAAAATCTCAAATAGTAGCCCATTTGTACAAATGAAGTCTCCACACCCTTTTGATGCTCAGTTACAGACCCCATACTATGGCATCTAGGCCTGTTAAGTTAAACAGAAAAAACCCTGTGTAGGTCTGTCTTTAGATTCCAAACGAACTTTATACACTTTTTGACATACATTCCAGTATTCTTTCCTCATCTTTCCTTCAACTCTATGTGCTTGTTCCTCCAATACTTTGCAGAACCTTTGTAGGAAACTTTGTTTACTACAGGTCTAGCTTTTTCCTGTTGCTCCCCACGCTCTCAGCACTAGCTTTGACACCCATAGCTACATCTAAACTGTTCCCATGCCAGGCTCAGACCAAAGAACATCCTAGCTATCATCATAGGGTTAAGCAGGTGGTATGGGTAGGGATGTGAAGCACAGTGCACTGCTATATATCCCTTGGTCTGGACAAACAAAAAATTAGGGACTATTTGTGGTATTTCACGATACACTATTCTTGCAATTTTGGATGCAGCCAAAGAGATTCAGTAATTCGTGAACTATCTCACTTTATGTGTCTGGTGATCTACTGCAATTCCCTACATTTTCCTCCAGGTTTCAGTCTTTTGATCAATTACCTTTTATTTAAATAAACTAATTTGAAGGATTATATATTCCTAATAATGATCTTTAACAGATTTATCCAATCTTTGTTCAGCAGTTTACCTTCCTGGAGAAAAGCGCTAACACCAGTGGACCTATATACTTATCACAGGAATCCTCTGTTCTTTTTATTTGCCTTTTATCTTCAAGCCCCTTGTCCTTTCACTAATAGACAATTAGGAGATACCTTGAGGAGATATCAAGATACCACTTCCCCAGCATGTGACTTGATTCTTTATCCTCCTATTTTTTTTGCACAAAACTCTAGTAATCCTAGTCTACATTTGTTTATTATCCCAGAACTTTGCATATTTCTGTTTAACTTGCCTTATTTTATCGTGTGCCATTTTTCCAAGTTGTCCAGATAATTTTAAATTTTAATCCTCCTTAGCATACCTGCAGAGCCTCACACAAATCAGAGCATGTTAATGAAGGCATGAAGTAACACTAATTGCAGGCAGACCTCTTCAGAGCCTTACTGGACACAATCTTACATTTTTAAGCTTTATGAAATACCACAAATAAGCATCTATTTGCAGAGATTTTAATTCTGAGTCTGAAGCTCAGGTTCACCCTTGCCCACTTAAGCTTTCCAAATTATGTCTCTTTGATGATGGCAATTCAAACTCTCCAGTACTCTGAGCTCTTTAATTCCATTATGACAACTGAGTTCTACCAGTTTAAAACACAGTATGTATATCAGTATCTGAAACCAGTATGTATTTAATTCACATAATGCCAACAGGAGAACAAGACAAACCTTAGCATAATGAAGAATTAAATTAAAGAATCTTAGAGCTAAGACACAGGACAGATTTATAAAACAGTAGTTAAACTCCTGTCTTTCAGGCAAGTTACAAAAGCGTAATTTACATTAGCCCAAAAATGAACAAACAGAATGACATGAAGACCAGATCCTAGACTAGGTTACCAGAATGGCCTGATGTAATATGGCAGCTGCCAATTCCACTTGAGACACTGAAATAATACTGAGCAGGAAGCACACTAAAATAATCCCAGGCTGAAGCTGCCCTGGCATACTTTCAGGTTGTTCACAAAGAATCTTCACACAATAGCTAAAAGCCTTCAAACATTGCAATAGATGAAACTAAAGAGCTTCTCTCTGCAAAGGGAGAGGAGAAGATTCTGCAAATCAAAGTTTCTAATCTAAAGGGGTTTGTTGTCACTCAATGATAGATTCAAAACAGCCACATAAAAATATCCTTCAAACATTTTGCCCCAGGAATTTTTCAATAGAGATGGGAAGAGTGGAATTGTTCATTCTCACATGTAGTTTAGAGTTATGAGAGTGTGAAATCACAAAAAAACCAATGCAATCTGCCATCAAAAATTAGTAAGTTATCGATACTTAAAATAATTACAACATCTCTTGGGAAAAACCTTTTATAATGCAAACTGTAATGGTAGCAGTTAAAATGACTATCTGAAAATTTCATACCTTTATAACAACTAAGTGGAGACAAAAAATACTGATAGGTGAAGAATACCTGTTAGCAAGGCTAATCCCAAGAATGACCACTCAAGATTGATTTATGGGGCTCGGGTTTTCAAATAGTGTTCAAACCTGCATTTCCAATGCTTTGAGATTCCTTCTAAAGCTTAATATGTATTTTAAAATAATTATTTATATAGCATAATTTGAAAAAGAAAGTTTTCTGGAAAAAAAAGAAAAACTCTAAATGGAACACAACATGTAATTTAAATGAGGACATGCTTTGGGACTGTATTTAAGCAAGTATTAGGGAGAAAAATAATTTAACTGCGGCTCTTTCCCTCATCATAATATCTAGGACTGAAACAATCAACCATATGTTTAACAGTGAAAAATTGTTAGCTTCTCTCTTTTCAAACAGTAGTTTAATTAATTTGTTGTTTAGAAACAGATTTCCTAAAATTTTAATCCTCTGCAAACCACATACAGTACCTCACAAAGTTATGACTGTCAGCAATGCTTATGAAACCAATTCAACACAGGAAGGAAGAATTTAGAAAACCATAAAAGCAAAGTTTAGTGGTTGAAAATTTTCTAAGGAAAATAAAATTGTCAGAATCATGAATCTTTTTTTTTTCAGCTTCTTGGTTTGGACTTCTATGGAATAATTCATAGGATCCAACTGAATTCATCCTCATTGTCTGGCAGGCTTCTGGAGGTGCTTGAGCTGGAAACCTGCTTTCAAATGGAGATAGTGTAACTAGGACATTTCACAGCTCTCTAGCAGGAGAACTGATAACCTCAGGGATCCTGGAGACAGAAATCTGCAAAGGACACAGAAAGACCACCAATGCACAGAGCAACTGGAAAGGGTCTCCAGGAGCAGACTTCATTTCAGAAGCTCCATGGGTTGCTATTTGAAAATTAAACAACAAAAATAAAATGAGGGAAGCACTGTAAAATGAAGAACTAGGACAGCTGGTGGCAATTCTGGCTTAAAGAGCAAACTCTATTTTCCCCCATACATTCTAATTTGGTTTTGGAATGGAAACACAAGGCTAGACTGCACAGTCCCTCAGCTATGCAATATAATTTCTGATTGAAATAATTTTTTGCCAACTACATTCAACCAAACATGTTTCATCCTGTGTTTTATTTTAAAAAGACAGTCCCCACAAACAGAAAACTTTTGCGTGCTACTCAGAAATAAACAGCACAGTTATATGCTAGACATAACTTTATTCTGAAATCTGTGTCACATACAATGTGCATACATCAGTGCTCATGGACAAAGCAAAGCTGTTTCCTTGTAAAAGAGTAATTTCCCCCTCCCCAATAGCTATTTCATTTTTTGTTGTTGTTGCGGGGTGGTGTCTCAATACAAAATCATAAATATGTAATTGATGAGAACACCCCTAAGTAGTACCCCAATGCAATACTATTCATTTATAGCAATATAAGGTCTGAGAGACTGAAGAGCACTATACAGAAGACATGAGATGATTTAAAAATTCTTGTATAGCACCAATTATCATCACAGAATAAACATAATATTTTCTAGATGTAGTTACGTTAAATCCTGATAAAACTAAGATATATATGAGCTAATTATCATGAGGGCAAAATATAAATGATAAGTAAATCCACAAAAGCAATTTCAATAGTCTGACTGCCAACTATATAAAATGCATTTATTAAGATCACATGATCAGCAAGTTTTGTGGAGTTCTTTACAGTAGTAAAACTTAGGCTTGAAATGTCACACTTTCAAAGGCAAGTTGTGGCATTAAGTGCATGGTAATTTTTAACTGAACAAAACCCGAACTACTAATAGAAACAATTATTTTAAATAAATGCATATAGAGCAAATATATGAAATGTATATCTGAAAATAAGGTTAACATTCTTAAATCACTGCATTATATAAAGAAAGGAGGTAAAGATTAAAAGCTTTCTAGCTTGGCAATTTTTAGAGAAATAGCAACATCTTTTACTTCTTTAAGGATAAGTCAGAAAACTACAGTTAATGACATGCTAACCCTACGTATGGTAAATAACAAAATAAATCATGTTAAGAGTAGAACAACTTGCAAGAAAATCCTGTTGAGGACTAAGAATTTTTAAGCCAATTGGAGCACAAAAGTGAGCTTGGTATGAATGTATTAGTATGACTAAGTAACTGAGGTATTTTAATGGAAAGTACAGACATACCTCGTGCTTGACTGAAAGAAGATGGGAAGCAGTGGCCTGGATGTATATATTGCCATTACTGACAAGAGAAAAGGAGAAGCTCTCCTCTTAAATATTGAAAAATGTACAATTTAACATGTGCACATGCATTCCTGCTAAATACTATAGGACAACTTGCAAAATTTTAGAGATGTGCCCATTTCTTAGATCATTATCTTCCTCCTTCACTAAAACATGCCAAGATATTTAGTACACATCTGCTCTTCACATCTCTCAAAATATTTATTTATTTATTTAAACACAGTTCTAGCAATTCACTTTCAGGACAGAACTAATTTTAGCTGTTTCTTGCCTTTCTCCACTTCTTGCCCGATACTGCTATTGTTCCCTCTGGTAGAAATACTTGGTTTTGTAACTAATTTTTAGCCTTAACATTTTGCCCTGCCTAAATTTGAGTAGCTCAACAAACTTTCTAGCAATAGCATCACATTTCATTGCCATTTAGAAGGCCTTGTAAGTATAAGCTCTATAAATAGGTTAGCACCAAAGTTTTACAAGTTGCAGATCCAAATTTCATACAGGTTATCTTCTATTTAATGCTGTTGGAGCATTGTAATCTGGAAAAGCAATCTCAGGAGCAAAAGCCATGATCAAATGTGCACACATATGTACGCAAATTGGCAAAGTGATTCTTGTGCCAAATACAGAAAAAGAAAAGCAATTTCACATTTACTGTTTTCACAAGGCTACGAGAGCAGAAGTAGAGCAATAAAGAGGCAATATTTAGATCTTAGTTTCATTTGGAAACAGGTTAGGGTTAGTTCAATGACATTAAACCAGAAAGCAAACAAACAAAATGTTGCAGCACAGCATTCCTCTTCTTCCTTAGTATGCTTGAAGAAAAAGATGGGCAATTATTTAAGTTAATTATAGATCTTGTAACGCACAACATAAAAGCAAGACACACGAACAGTCAAAGGATAGCAGAGGATTGAAGGTCCCTGAATTATATGCACACTGTGACAGGATACTAGTGTACTATGCTTATATAAAAATATATTCCACATTTAATGAACTATACTTGAACTCTCCTAGGCCACCTTTGCTACACTAGGTATAATTGCAACTTATTTCCACAGTATTTTTTAGATTTTCGTTTATGGGCTAATTATAGTTTTATGCTAAAGAACAGCAACAAAATTATCATCCTTTTCATCTATACTCTCTCTTTACTTTTATTCTTTTGATCTGTCATCCAGTTGCCAGGGATTCAAATCTCATTAGTCAGCATTTTATAGCTCCATGTTAAGAAATATAATCTTTTCAACTTGAGACAGTATTTTAAGTCACTTCACTGAAGTAGTTGCTTGGGAATTGGTCCAGGAGATGAAGTCAACTTAATGTAATTTTACAGTCTACACTTGGAATAGAACAGATGAGATGTAAACAATTACTGAAATGTTGCCTTCATTCTGCGCAATGCATCCTGAATTTTTCGAGAATGTTTTTCTGCTGGTATCTGATGGAAGTTGGCACAGTTGTCAGCTGCCAAGGCAGAAATTTCTGCATCTTTAAAATGAGTTATTCTTTGCCTGAGGTAAGACTGCAGCTTGAGATCTGGTGTGTATGTATAAGGATTCTCTTGAAATGCATGAACTTGGCTCACAACTTTTGCAATATTTCTTGAAAGAGAATATGGTAAAAAAGATTAGTTTGTTTTGCTGCTGATAAAACCAAACCAAAACCCCAAATCAAATCAAAACCCCAAGCCCCAAACTTTAAGGGAAATTCAAAGGCATCAAGCATTCTCTTCTATAGTATATGTCCCTTTAGTTATGTGTCAAAATGACTGAAGCAATTTAAACTGCTAACTGAAATGTTGTATTAGCTCTCATTACCCCATTAGATAATATTATATTTTAAAAAGTCAGGCTGCATGCATACATACATAACTAAAATAATCACCTAAGTTTATTCCACTTATGAGCTCCATTTGTCATTGTGAATCCTCCAGTTTCAAGCTGTTGGACATGCATAGCCAAAACATGAGCCGATGGAATTGTTGGAAGTGTTTTGAATCTTTCTCCTTCCATCAAGCACAAATTGTCACTTTTTAAAAACACCTAGTTTAAAAACACACAGAGAGAAATCTCACATGAAGTATTGGGGCAGCTTTTACAAGAAGTCCTCCACTCGGCACTATGTATTTATTTGTCAAGAATTCCAACTTTTGGCATCAAAGACAATACCATGAATCAATCTGACTGAAAACATTTTGAAGTACAGAAATAAAGTAACTTTAATCAAGATACTTCACACCTAATCTTTAATTGTTCTACATCACAACCCAAGTTACATTTTTGAACTTCATTCACTCTATGATTCAAAATTGGAAAGATCAGTGAGAGAATGCCTGTGACAAAATAAGTGTTTAGATTTTTCAAAACAGATTACAGCCGCAAAGCTCCTGCAGAAACAATGAGAAAAAGTGTGGCTAAAGCCCTAGCATGATGTGAAATTGCTTTTTTGATTTTTCATCACACAGGATACATTTCTGAGAAATATTGTGACGAAAATGAATGTAGACTCTCAGATTTAACAGTAAACAGTTTTAGATCAAATTAAAATCTTCATAATATAAGGTAATAATTATGGCTTTCATCCTGCAGAGGCATCAATTTAAGCAGACCTTGCATCTTATCCAACCCCAAAAACTTACTTTTACATTACAGACTTTATACTATACCTCAACAGCCTTGAGTTCCTCCATTATTTCAGCTACTTTTGCAGGTAATATTTTCCAGGCCTTGCAACAAAGCAAAACACATTTTTTTTACATTAATGTCCTTCTGGAACAAGTTTATATTAAGCAAAATAGTTACAGAACAGAGTCCCAAACTTACTGGTAACTGTCGCACAATAAGGTTTTCCAAGCCTGTTAGGATTTGCATTGCAGTAGCAAAATTTCTTTGTTCATAGCAGCATTTTGCTATAAGAAGAAATTTTGATAACAAGCTCACCTGCAGCTGAAAAAAATCCATTAAGATATAGTATATATCAGTTAAGACACACTAAATATATACAATGAATCTACATAAAGCTGCGTAATATAATTAAATGAGAAAAAAAATAGAGATGCATTTTCTTTTTGAATTTTGTTATCAAAATTGTTGACTGCAGTAACATTTTTCTTCAAAACAAAGTCTCCTCTTTTCTGTCACCAAGGTGTCCTTGTTAAAGTCTGACATCTATTCTCCCCAGGTAACCCATTTCTTACATTCTATTAGGTTTTGACACCTGCTACTACGAAACATCCAAAATCCTCCTTCTGACAACAGATCAAATTGTTAACTGCCCACTCAGAGGTCTTTTTCAGACTATTTCTTGCAGCTTTGCTACATAACAACTTATATACAACAACAAATAAAGGTTTCATAATTAATAATAAAATAAAACAATGACAAACCTTAGATGTGTGACATGTAACTATTTCAGCAGCAACCCAGGTGCTGATACTGTCTGCATTTCCTAATAACTGTAGAAGGTATTGGTCTTGCATGCACTTTGACAGAAACAGATTACAGACTTTAAGTGAAACTGTCTCAGTACAAACAGCTCTATGGAGAGAATGGGGAAAAAAAGGCAAAAATAATTCATGCTGACTTTAGGTTTTCAAATAAAATCTTGATTGTGAAGATGCCAACTTCTAATCAGTTAAAATAATTTTGCAGTGCTTGCAGTCCTAATTTTATAATCTTTTACAAAGTACCTAGTGAGCTATGTTACTTTTTCTTCCTTATAATTACAAGATAATTACATATGACTGCAAGATAGGCATATGTAGTACATATGCAGTATTTCTGTACATAAAGACACCATCATCACTTGTCAGTGAATTAAACTACCTACCCACTCTGACACAAAATAACAGCCAGAAATCCAAACTGCAACCACATAAAAATCAAGTGGCACCACACAGTGTTTCCCATGCCTGAACCTAAAAACATTATAAAGCAGCTGATTTAGCCTCTGCTATTCAACAATCTGTAAAAGATCAGCTGCTTTAGATGTACATTCTCTATCCTTAGACAGAACAGTCTATTACATGTAGTGCAATTAACAAGTATTAGTTACAAGCTAGCTGAATCCACTGAGTATGTAAAAAGAAGATCACACGCAAATATAATTATGTTCATGTGGCTGGATGAAAATATTAACTACTGTTGAGCAAGTAATTTAAATAGGTTGATAACCACTCTAATAACTGTAGGAAAATTCTTAGATATCTGTGAATACTGATTCTTAATCTACTGAACAGTACAAAAATGAACTTTGCACAGAGGGGCTGTTCAGTCTCAATCCACATCCAGAACCCAACTATACACAGTCCTGGGCAACCTGCTCTAGCTGACCTTGCTCAAAGCAAGGGAGGTTGGACCACACAATCTTGAGAGGTCTTTTTCAACTTAATTTATTTTGTGATTCTGTAATGGTAATTGAGATTTTATACCCACACAGACAGAAATTACCAAGCAGCCTGTTTCAGAAATCATTACAGTATTTTTCCCAATAAAAATTAAAACCTCTGAAGCAACCCCCCTAACACAAGTCTTAAGAAATACTTTGGCCTGATCCACTTCAGATTTCAAAGGAATCACCTTGTAATTCTGACCTACTGCATACATGTACATGCATAGGTATGTATAGATACACATATCCAAAACCTCTTGAAATTCAAAAACTTACGTAAACAGATTATCTAGTCTGTTGAAAATATATTAAGTATTCAAAATGTTTCTCTCTTTCTGGATGTATTTAAAGTGTAAAACAGTAAGTTGTTGTGCATCAACAGTATAGATGGTAAGGTAAAGTAAGCCACTTACTTTTGGAGAGTAACACATTTGTCTTTAACACCAAGCGCTCTTGAATTTAGAAAATGTACTGGATGACATTTATTAAATAATTCCTAAACAAGAAGAGTAAAATATATCTGTTGTTAGATCTAGCTGCTCTTCTAAAATGCTCAAGCTTAAAAATGATAGAGGTTTCCCCTCCCCATCATGCCTTCAGCAAATTCATCCAAGGGATCAGAGCCTAGGAATACAATTATCCATTCTAAATTTTACTGTCGAGATTTCAAGAGAAAAACAGATTATTTGAATTCAAAGTCTTAAGAAACAGTACAAAATAAGATGAAACAGGTTTGGGAAATGGTAGAGAAAGGAGGCCGAGCATAAAGTAAGAAAATAGGTACTATTTGTACTTCCAAGTAAACCTAGTCCTTTGTACCTGTTGCAGTAACGTCAGCTGACAGCACAGCTCTTGCGCACTGTATTCTATTAAGAGATATGGTCCCACTTCATCTGCTTTAGCAAAGGAGACTGGGAACTCTTCTGTAAAACTGTTATAGCATGGCTTCGGCAAAACTGATGAACCAGTGTACAGTTGCTCCCTCTGATATTGTGCATTTGCTCCCATACCTTTGGAAAGTTTCCAGTTAAAGTTCTGTAGGAAAAAAAACATGTAAAGCTACAACTTCTTTAAAGCAAACATTATGACTCCCCTTAGTTCAACTTTCTAGAATGTTTTGTTACAGGAACAACTTTGTGGTTGCAAAATTCTTCAGCTAATCTCCGAGGTTATCCCAGACACTAATAGCATTGCTATTTTAAGCTAATATGCACAGTTGATGAGTTTGAGCAGGAGGTTACCAGATCTCAACCAACAACTGAAACTTCTGTGCATTCAAGCTTGCTGACATAAAATACTTTATATTTTGACTTCTTACTATCTCTTACTATTTCTTGTACTATTTTTCCCTAGAATCAAACAGCCCTTTCCAAATAAATATTTGTTTTTCCATTCTTTTCCCTTCTTCCACCTTCCAGTATCATTATGACGCAGTAACTATTATTGATTGAATCCCCATTATACTCCCTGGAATTCTGCACCTTTAACAAGAGGCTGATTCTAAATTCAACTTGCACATTATTGATACATTTAAATTCCACATATCATTTTGGTCACTCTGTAGAGAGTGCTTTTTTTCAGGAAAAGCCTATGTTATGATCCAGCTTCTGGGGTTACTTCGCACTAGCACACTATATGAACTGGCAAATACAGACAGAAGTTCA
The DNA here is from genome assembly GCA_013399015.1 of Galbula dea. Taxonomy (NCBI): domain Eukaryota; kingdom Metazoa; phylum Chordata; class Aves; order Piciformes; family Galbulidae; genus Galbula; species Galbula dea. Next base: position 471,497 of record VWZX01005818.1, read on the forward strand.
GACAAGCTTTTCTACAAGGTTTAAAGTAACTATGAGTCACATGCTAGTAACAACGATGAAGAGTTCCACTCCTCTCAAAAATTTGCTTATCTGATCTATTATTACTGAAATAGCTGACAGGGTGCAACTAAGGCTTAGGATGACTTCCACAATTATAGAACTGTTTAGGCTTTACATACTTTCCAAAGAAAATTTAAAATGCAGGTACATAGATTTTACTAAATCAGGTTGTGGACCCTAAGTTGGATAGTCTATTTTTTGTCAGAAAATAATATACTGAAGTGTGCTCCATCTACTGCCATCTGAAGAAAAGACATGCCTTTCTGGAAACATCTTCTGAGAGCTTTTTACATAGAGAATGTAATGTTTTTCTGTCCTCCTTGCTCTCCTCTTCACACTTGTCCATGCTGAAGCACTGCTGAGCACTGCCACTTTTCCTAGCAGAAGCATACTCAAGCAATGACAACAAGTGCTCACCAAAGCCATTTAAAGAAGCAACCTGTAAATGCAAAACAGCTTAATAGAATATTGAACTCAATTTCCAACAAATTACAAGCATGACATCATATTATTTGCAAGATTCTCTTCTGCCCAAACCCAGACATATTGAATATATCTGTCAAAGACAGAATTATTATTCTTTCACTTTAATTGTAGTTAGGAGAGGTTTTTTGTAGTAACAAACTTATACACATCACAGCTGACTTCAATTGATTTTTTACTTGGGTGGTTTGGTTTTGTTGTTGTTGCTGTTGTTTTCCTAAAGCTTTTACTGAAATTCTGACTTACCTTGGAAGAAATAAATTCTTTTAGGGTACACAAAAGATCAGTATTTGTTGCAAAGTCTACACTGTAGCAGTCTTCAATCCAAGCCTGCAGGATGTAGAAACTGCGGTTACATATTTTGGTAAGTGACGTGGAAGGATCCAGGCTTGCACTGGTGAGAAGAAAAAGGTATTTATGTCATCAAAATTGATACCCGATTCTAATTTAAAAATAAGTGTTGAAAAGCCCACAAATACTTTCGGTATTCGCTGTTCCATCTTAAATTCTTATGTTTCATGTCTCTAGAATCCATGGCTCTATGGAAACAAAGCTGTGGCTGTACTTAACAATACATGACTGAACAACTGGCAAAAGTAAGACTCAGAAAAAAACCCAACCAAACAAACAAACCAACCAAAAGCAGACTGTGAAGTATAACACTTGCTCTAGTTACATATTCACTTGTTAAGAGAGTCTTATGAAAACAAACACCAACATTTAATTTAATTAAGAAGTTCTTTTCAGAAACACCTATTTGCCATTGAGGGAAGAGTCAATTGTGTTTTGATAATATTTTTCACAGGAAATTACTGTACCTTGATAAAGTGCTGCTGATTCTATCAAGAAGAAACTGCAAAAATTCTTCTTGTGTGCAGAAATATCGAAATGTGTAGAGAAACTGCTGTACATAACCTTCTAAAAATGCATTCCTGTGAAGCACAAGAAAAACTTCAGAAAGGAACACCATTTCTTCTTGCATTAGAGTACAGCAACAGCAAACCCCCCTCAAAATATCAAGAATTAATAGGGATTTAAAATTCTCAAGCTCTAGATAAAAACCTTGATTCATTTTTAATTTATTTTTACATACAATTTTCACATGTATAGCGAGGTGGGGTCAGTCTCTTCTCCCATGTAACTAGTGACAGGACAAGAGGAAATGGCCTCAAGTTGCGCCGGGGAGGTTCAGGTTGGATATTAGGAAAAAAATGGTCCACTGAAAGAGCGATTAGGCATTGGAACAGGCTGCCCAGGGAAGTGGTGGAGTCTCCATCCCTGGAGGTGTTCTAAAATCATGCAGACACGGCACTTTGTGACACTGTTTAGTGTGCATGGTGGTGGTGAATTAATGGTTAGGCTTAAGGATCTTGGAGGTCTTTTCCAACCATAATGATTCTATGATCAAATATTGTGATTGCCAACAATGAAAGCACAATTTATTTTACAAAAAATTTATCTACCTGCAATTCTGTGAAGAACCATTTTGACATTTCTGTTATCAAAAGTTACATTCTAAACAGTAAGAAAGAACATTTCATTTTTTTCCTATCATCTCACTTGATGTCCCTTTAAAAGATTTTTATTATAATACCAGCGTAAAAAGATACTTTAAGCAAGAAAATATTTTCTGTACCTCTAATTAGAGAAGTAGTTGATTTCACAATAGAATATACTTACCATAAATTAAAAATGAGAAAATGAGTGGTGGGTTTTTTTGTTTGTTTTGTGTTTTTGTTTTATTTTGTTTGTGTGGTGTTTTTTTTCTGTTTGTTTTGCTATGTTTTACACACACACACACACACACACTCTCAAGGTCTTACCACAGGTTAATTGTCATGTCTCCCTGATTTACAGCTAACCATGAAAGTTCGGGTTTGATGAATATGGAAACTCAGGTTCCAAGCCAATTTGTTCACTGTGCAAAACATTGAGTACCAGTAAAAGCAGCATTCAGAATAAGTAAGGGGTTTCACAGTCAGGATGAGCTGGAAGAAGTAGCTGGGGGGATACTGCTCCCTAAAGTCTGATGGAAGCTTTCAGGCATTTTCCATCCTTTATACTCTTACGGCTCAGGTACCTGAAGCAACACTGCCCTCACCCGAGCTGAAAGTTAAAGGACATCTTTGCCCCCCTTTAGGCCCTTAGGTAAGCCTACATCTTGATCAGTGCCAAGAACTGAGGCAATAATCTGTAAAATAGAACCTATACGTTTTCACATCCAGACCCTATTAAGAAAAATTACCAAACTACATGTTGTGAAGAATTGTTATGCAGCTGGTAGTAACATAAAGCCTTGATTCCATGGCAACTATCACAGCAAAACCTCAAAGAAGTAAAGCATAAAAAACTTATAACTTTAAAGTTTTTTATTTATTATCAAGGCTTCAAGGTTTCATCAAATCAAAACTCAGCAGCTTGGCTTATTTCTCATCAGACTGTCTGTTGCTATTTCCATGCCCTTTTCTGTAAATTAGCGTTCACAGAATTAACATTAAACTTGATACAAAAGAGGAGAATTTCTGAAATTTTGAGTATTACTATTTATCATGGAGACTATTTTTTCTTGAATCAGCAATTATGCCTCAACCCACTCCCAGTTAAGGATGCACAAAATATACTATACCTAGAATATAAATAAGCCATTAAACCAAGTGGTGTACCAGCCTGCAGAACTCTTACTCCATTTTGATTATTACATTGGTGCTTCTCTGTATTATAGTAAAGAAGCAATGATGACTCATCTGTAGGGGCATCATCCACAGTGTCAGTTCTCCCATTGTGAATGACTGTAGGCAGCACACAGGATTCCACACCCCACTGCTCTGCATACATAATCTGCTAAAAGATGCAAAGCCATGAAAAAATAAAACATAGCAAAAAGTGGAAAATCTACACAAAATGCAGTGAACCTAAGCTAATCACATTTCATACAATTGCCTTTTTTCCTTTTAAACAAAATTTGTAGCAATTACCTCCACTTTAATAATTCTTCTAGATCCTACTTAATTTTTGCACTTTGACACAAAATATTTCAGATTTCATATACTGACCTGAGCAGTTAAACTACACTGATGCAGTAGTGAAATGACAAATGAAACACAAGCAAAATAAAGTCTGACTTGCCTGCATGTATTTCTTCACTAGTTCAAGAAACTGCACTTTTGATTTCATCTCCTGTAGTTGTCCTCTCAATTTGAGCAACATAGATTTAGTTTCAGGACCTTTAGATTTAAAACATACAGCATAAGAATATCAAAGATTTTGATTTACAGACAAAAGTCCTTAACAGTACCATGCCCTCATTTCATTATTGGCAAATGGTAATCTTACCTTTTCTTCTCCTTTCTTTCTGCAATAGTTTCTGGTAAAACTTTATAGTCTTTCTGTAATTTTTTGTCTCCATCATTAGCAATTGTTCTAGTTCCTGTTTGAAGAAAAAAAGGATTTCTGGTCAGAATGTAAATTTAAGGTTCTAGTAGGAAACTGAAGTTTTGGCCCAGAACTCTTTTCTACCAGAAAACCCCCAAAAATCCAAACAGACAAGAATATGACATTAACAAGTGAAAACTACCTGTGCTTACAGGCAAATTACTGCAGGCATCACCTGTCCCTGTAAAACCATTAGCTATGCCACAGTTCTACAACTTAAGAACTAGAGCTGGTTTGTGTATAATAAAACCACATTGAAGTTTGTCTGAATCTGTTTATATAAATATACCTTTAGTTACAATTGCACTTGTCTTGTTGCTTTCAAGAGCATTTTTAAAAGTTATACTCAATTGTCATGCAGAATTAAAAGTGGTGGGTGCTGAAATCAGTGCAGACCTCAGAAATGCTCTGTTCAGCAGCTGACCTATATTTGCAGCAAGAACTGAATGTCTGACTGAAAGCAGTGTTTTCCAAACAAGCATAATTACATTGTATTATACAACCATGTCAGGAGGCACACAGGAGAGCTGCTCTAAAAAAGGGACATACCGGTTTTGAAGTTCAGCTTACATACTTTATATTTATGTATTTTACATAACTTAAGCAATGGGAGAAATGAAAGAATATCAGATTTCTCACAATAGTATAATTTATCATAGTAACATTTATAATTGTCTGCATATCAAAGGTTTCATGTTTTACCAGCCAATGAAAATGGGCCATCCACTGATGGTTCAGCTTCTGATTTATTATGAAACAACAAACATGTTGTGTGTTGTGTTTTAGAAAAGTGGTGGCTTTTGCACTTGGGTACTAAGCTAACTACCAGTGACCCAATTACATGAAACAGCATCTTAAATGGAGTAAGTTCACTGAATGCAGCAGACAGAACTCCCACAAGCAGGGTGAAACACACAGCTCAGAGCTAACATACCAAACAACAGATTGGTAAATAGGTTAGCTTTAATAGGATAGACTTACTAGAAATTAATCTTAGTTTGAGAAAAACCTGTCACTTTTTCAGAAAAGCTCAAAAGTCTTAACAACATAGTTCATTAGCAGCAAAAGCCACAAAAGCCCTGTGGATTTTTAAGACTTACCACTACGTAGGCATCAATGAGGGGACAGTGAAAGCATAGAAAAGCTATTATCCAGATTCTGAATCGGAAATTGCTTGCTTTTACTGGCTTTGTTTCACCAATTACAATGAAACCAAGTTGATTAAGAGATTATGAACACAGAAAGGCAATCAGAAAGAGTCACCATTTTCTGATGTTTGGAATCTGATGGACAGAAGGGGTTTGTCCCCTAAACAATTTCAGGTAAGTATCAGTGAAGGCAATACCAAATTCCCAGCCTACTCCACAACATCTTCCATTTTAAGTAGGTCTAGAATATAAACATTTTTGATGGCTCACAGAATCACAGAATGTTAGGATTTGGAAGGGACCTCAAAAGATCATCTAGTCCAACCCCCCTGCCACAGCAGGATTCCCTAGAACAGGTCACACAGAAGCACATCCAGATGGGTTTTGATTATCTCCAGAGACGGAGATTCCACAACCTCTCTGGGCAGTCTGTGCCAGGGCTCTGGCACCTAAACTGGGAAAAAATTTCTACGTGTATTCACACGGAACCTCCTATGCTTTAGCTTACAACCATTGCCCCTTGTCTTGTTACTGGGCTTCACAGAGAAGAGCCTGACCCAATCCTCATGACACTCACCCTTCACATATTAAAAGCATAAATGAGGTCACCCCTTAGTCTCCTCTTCTCCAAGCTAAAGAGACCCAGCTCCCTCAGCCTTTCCTCAGAAGGAAGATGTTCCACCCCCTTCATCATCTTTGTGGCTCTGTGTTGGACTCTTTCAAGGAGTTCCCTATCCTTCTTCAACTGAGGGGCCCAGAACTGGACACAATATTCCAGATGCAGCCTCACGAGGGTAGAGTAAAAGGGGAGAAGAACCTCTCCTGACCTACTAACCACACCCCTTCTAATACACCCCAGAATCCCATTGGCCCTCCTGGCCACAAGAGCACACTGCTGGCTCATGGGCATCCTTCCATCTACTAGGACCCCTAGGTCCCTTTCCCCTTCACTGCTCTCCAACAGGTCAGTCCCCAACCTATATACTGATACATGGGGTTGGAATACTACCCTTATGCTGATTTATTGGCATCACAGATCTTGAGGACTTAAACCAGTTAAAAGTCAGTTTTTAAAAGAAAAAAGGGGGTTTCAAGTCACTATAATACAACAAATATTATTGTACTTTTACTCAGTAAGTAAAGAGGTATCTTAATGATTTTAAATCAATGTACTCACCACTCTTTTAGCATCTATATTTTGTGACTCACTTGATTTCTGCTTTCCAAGGTTTTTCATGTAACTATGAACTTCTGAATCAAAACATTCAGCTCCATAAAATGCACTGCTCCAACCAGGACTACAGCCATGAAAGTCAGGTAGATCTGAAGACACAAGGTAGCTTTTTCCAGCTATCTTTATCATGGTCTCTTCCTCTGGCTCTGTATTTTCTTCTGCAAAGCCTGGATCAATACAACAGCCAATGCTTTGTAAACACTGTTCCTCTTTCTCTAAAGGGATAGTATTCTGCAGCTTCAGTTCCTTTTTTAAATTAGTTGAAAGTGACTCATCAAAATCCATTTCAGCTAATGATGTACTTCTCATAGGCTCAGCCTTCACATCAAAGGTTGCTTCCCCTTCTCCTAAACAGGGTGTATGGGGTGGGGAAGAAATAATGGCCATGTGCTGTGATGTATGCTTTCTTGAACTTAAACACTACACACACAAAACAGTTATGACATTACCTATGTGCTCTAACAGTCGTGTTACTTATTTTGACTCTGTGCTTACTCTTTATCAATGATACATCGTAAAATGATAAAGCTTAAAGACATTTCAGAACTATTAAGCAATAGTTAAAGCAGTACATTTCTGAAAATTTCAAAGTATTTTCTGTGCACACACTAATATTTAAACAAAGCATAGTCCAGAAGTTTTAAAACAAAAGTTAAGTATGTCAGACCTGTGCATGCATTAGTAAAAAGCTTAGCTTTTTCCATCCATAAGTTTTGAAGCTTTTATTCCATACACATAAGGCAAGAATACTTGATGCAGCCAAAGGGGACACAGATGTTAAACTTTCTACTCCTACAGGACTCACTCTCTTGAGCTGTGATGGGACTTCTTTGAAGTTTTTTAGCTACTACCAACCTCAAGGGACTGAGGCGACACTCCAAGGTTGGTATGATGCTGACAGGAGCTTTTACGCCTGCCAGAAGTCTCCCTTTTCACTTGAGCAATGCCCCAGGGCTTAGATATGCCACCCTGGAGTCAAATGGACCTAAATTACTGGTGCAAAGAAATCACATCCCCATGGGAAAGTCTGGCTCTACATTTGTATTCATTCTCAGCCAAAATGGAAAATTGTAACCTATAATGACAGCAGCCAAGTGCAAACTTAATTTTTGGTTTGCTATGAAAGTTAATAATGTGGAGGTGTGAGCCTTTCTGAAAAGAACACACAGTTCAACTTTGCTCAAAATAGAGAAGTAACCAAGTTTAAATGCTAAAACTCAGCTGAACTATCATGAAAAGAAAATGGAATACTGATACAACAGCAATCAACTACAAGCTGTCAGTGAGTATACCAAGCCTAGAAAGGGTAATGCTTTTGTTATAATAATGGGTTTTACCAGTCCCAGCTCAGTTTTGAGTTCAGTTACTGAAAATTTTGTAAATTTTCAATCACAAAGTATGCCAGGAAAAATGCAAAACCCAGACTGAGGAACTACAAATTAACAATCACTACTATAATCTCAATGACTGCCCTGAAATGGTGTGCCGTAACCCAGTTATCAAAAGGAAAGTGATCAAAAGGCAAAACTATTTTGACTAACAAATCATTTGACCTACTGCTTATTTTGCTACCTATCTTTAAAAAGGCACTTCAGTGGATAGAACAGGGAAGTGGGGGAATTCCTAGGAGAGAGGTAAAGGCTATTCTGTTTAACCTGTTTCTGAAAATCCTTTTGATCAATAGCTAAAAATGCTCATTTGAATTTAAAAGCAATTAAGTTTCTAGATTTCTGTTCAATTCCCTTCCCCAAAAATTGTACTTAACTTTATTGACAATAACATTTTTTATTTCAATATATTTTACTGTCTAGTTTTGTTTTGATTCAGAAAAGTAACAAAAGAAGGACCAGATCTGTTGCACAGTCATTCTTCAATCAATCCTCAGCTTTTTCAGTGACAGCTAAGAAGTCATAAGCATTTTCTAAAGCTCTCCTCTCTGCTTACTTAAGCTTGCCATGTTGTGTGGAGTAGACTTAGTATGACTGTCCCCCTTCCCTCTTCCTACTTTAAAGTACGTCACTACAACATCTATTGGATGGCCACACGAAAACTGGTTTTAATAGTTAGAATTTTGGGAGTTTTCCAACAGACACAGCTGTGTAAATAAAAGTAAATGAGACAGGCATCCCACTCAGTGACATTTGGTCATAAGTAAGCGTCACATAAAAGACAACAGGTCCCCAGGGCATTGATAATATTCAGATTCATTAATAAAGTTCGTAAATGCTAAGGTGGTTTCCTGAAGACACACTCAAAGTTCTAATCTCTCAAAGCTTGTGTCATTGACAGATCCCTAGCACACATAAAGATCTAAAAACATGAAGTTCATTCTCACCCTCTGTCCGATCACTGCTTGCCAAAAAGCTATCAGATTTCTTCAGATCTTGGAATACATTGCCTGTCTTTGAATCACTTGCCTCAGTTATGCTGAAAATACAAGACAATTAGGAAAAATTAATGCTTTATATACTTTTTTAATTTACATCAGTAACATGAGATCTTATAAGTGACTTGACCATGTATGTGGAGAGCTTCGTAGCATTTATATACCTCCTGAAGTTTGCATGTTCAGCTTCAGTTGTTATTTTACAAAAAAACCCCAAACAAAACAACAAAACAACCCAAACAAAAAGCAAACCCCAAAAAACAAAGTTCAAATGGACATTAAAACACACTAAGATACAGAGATTTTCCTCTAGAGCATTTGGCAAAATTCCAGCAGATGTATCAGAACACATACAAACAGAAGGCATAACTCCAGACATAACTTACAGAGTACAAATTACTATAATGAGTTTTTCACTCATGATTCAGCTTCTGTGTAACAATCTGATCTTAAGCTATCCCTAATGAGAATAATAATAATTTTAAGTTAAAGAAGGTAAGAGTAAACTCCTATATTCTTTGTCTAAAGAATATTAAGTAAGCACTATCTCAGACATATTCTGAGGCAGTTCTTACATGCGATCTAAAAGCTAGACTTGTATTTTTATACTGGGTGATGAATGATGATTTCCCTTTCACTCCTGCTTTCAAAAACTTTACTTTGTAACAAAACTTCATTTAGAGGATGGCCCTTTATATGCAACAGCTCAAGTTTCTGCTACCATAACATTCAACTCTGGGAATTAAGAGCCTAACCTCCAATCAATGTTCAATGGCTCCTTAAAAATCCCAACCCACATGGGAAATAGGCCAGCCTGTCACGGTCTGAGGCTGTAGTCTGTTCTCTCTGTAACTTGCCGTAAGGTTTATATATTTTTTAACACTGAAGTTTTTCTGGACTATATCTACCAAGTTTCTTTGTGAAAACTTCCAGTTTATAGCCCCAGATGATGACAGATAAACAAACCACATGTAACTTCCACATATAAATTGATTACTGTTTATACAGTCTGCAGTAAGTAGCTTTAATAAGTATGCTACATTTGGAGCCTGCAATAAACCAAGGATGTTTTCTGTTATTTTTCAGGTAGGTATGCCATTGAAGATGAGGTAGTAAAAATGAGAAATTAAGCTGGTGTTTTCTTAACAGGCTACTTGGAAAAGACTGCCAGAAGGAATGCTGAGATGCTGAGTCACACTAAACAAGTGAAGTGAAACATTTCTACCAAACCTAAATTAATTTCCTTGTTCTTCGGTGTGACTAGAACAAAAGATGTATAGAAGAACTAAAACAGACTAGGCAAACTGAACAGTAAGAATAATACATTCGCTTCTAATCAAACAGCCTCTAATGAGACTACAAAGCTCTCCATTAATGCTTGAAAACAATATTGAGTAGAATTAGATTTCCATTACTCAGCTCTCCTAAGATGGAGTTAGACAAGCTTAATAGAAAATATTTTCTGCTAAGCCTTCAAGAATTATTTTGCCATGATGAAAGTCATGAAGTATTTAACAGACTAGGAAATGAACAGAAAAAAATAAGGACACCTGAAGAGAAGCAGCATATCCTTTCCTTCTTCTACAAAGCAGGGAGAAAAGCATTAAACTGAAAGGTAACAAGGAAAAGGTTGAAAAACACCTACCATAAATGTGAAGGTCTTCCTCCATTTACCACCTGATAGAGATTCTTCAGTAATTTTTCATCCCAGTAGAGGTCACAAAACTTCTCACAAATTTTATCTGAGAACATACCAAACTTAATTTCCTTCAAGTTTAAAATGAAGTTACCTTGTTTAAAAAAAAAAAAGAAAGAAAGAAAACCAAAAAAAAAAGGACATTAGTAACAATATTCTTACACACCAATGATAACAGCACACAGAAGAAAATCCACATACCCATATCAAAAACTTCAACTCCATTCTCAAGATAGCCATCAAATGCAAACTCCTCTTGTATAAGATGAACCACTTCCTGTAGTAAAGCATCACTTGTTCTGTTCTGCTGGGGCAGGACTTCAACATCAAAGAGATAAGAATTGTCCTCATTCGCTGAGGTACATGGTGTGTCCCCTTGTTCAGTGAAAATACTGTCTATATTAATACCACACTCAATCTCTTGACAGTTAGTCTGAGTAACTGGGCTACTTTTATCAAACTTGTTCTGTGTATTAGTGGTCTCACAGTTTTGCACTTTGCAAAGGGAGGCAATTTCTGCTTGTGTATTCATTTTATAGCTTGCAATAGTACTTGAATGTAGTAGGGGCAAACTATGATAGCAATTGTAAGCAAGTCTTGAACGAAGAGGTTTATTCGGTATTTGCTCTGATACAGCTAAATGTACTGGTACAAATGTCAAAACTCTTTTCTCTGAGTCCTTTTTGAGAATGATGTTATTTATATGAAGAAAATTAGGAGACGTAGGACAAGCTAAGGAGCTGGAAGGAACTTCAGACAAAATGCTCTTTCCCTGTAGAATATGTGAGGAATCAGATGGTGATGGTAATGTAACTACAGAAGTAAATGCATTGTCTGACTTTTGGTCCTCTGAAAATATCTGGGATGAATGGCCTGGAACTTGTAAATTACACTCAGTTATTTCAGATGAAATAGTTTCAACATCTATGTCCTCAGTAACATAGTTTAACTTAGAGTCTTCTATATATCCTGACTTCTTGTGGTCCATGTGTTTTTCTTTTCTTGTTTCTTTCTTGAATTGCTCAGAAACTGATGTGTGAACCTCTCTGAAAAGGAACAAAGGAAAAATTTTTTGAGGACATTTCCAGCAGATTTAACAACGAAGTCTCAAGTTTAATTTATTCTGCTTGAGGATATACTAACTTTGTTGTATTTGCATTTTGCTGAAGAATAATAGGCTTGAAGTGAGTCGCAGGAGAGGTGAATGCAACAGGCAATATAGATTTCTCACAATTTGGAGAAATCTGGCATGGTACTGGTCCTTTAACTGCTACAAGTTTACTTTCAATGGTGATAGGCATAAATCCTAAAAACAAACAAAAAAACCCAGTTAAAAAGATAAAGTATATGTAAAATACAAATGCAAGGTAAACAATCTATTTACGTAGGAAAAAAAGAAATGCATACCACGTCAAGAAAATACTACACAAAGAACCGATCTAGAGAATACTGTAACAAAGTAAATACAGAGTCTGACTGCCTACCTGGACTTGGCTCTGAAGGGTCCATTTCATGTCTTTCATCTTTAAGTTCAAAAGCATTATGATCTTGAGATGAAATTACTTCTTCAACAGCCTAACAATAAAAATTGAAGTCCAAACTGAATTTACTAGCATTTTTTTTGTACATTCTGCTCAGCACATTACTTCAAAATACCCAACCCCCACAAATATAGAATGTTGCAAATGAACAACCTCCATGCCAAGGTGGAGAACTAAAACAAATTACATACAAAACTTTAAGGACTGGTAGAACTGTTTGAAAATCTTGATAGCTCTGTTTCAAATCAGAACTTTTAGGTAATTAAAGTTTTCAACAAAGTCAGTTCCATAGATTGACTGAGTGTTGTGTGCATTATAAACACATACTCGAAACAAACAGAATACAACGATTGCATATTGATGTCTTCTCTTCTCATAAGAAGGGTGGCAAATGAAAGAGAGATTATGAAATTAAGTCACTGGTTCTTTGCCCATGCAGACTGTGGAGGCAGGGCATCAAAATCTTGGGAGTGACTACTCCCAACAGCAAGGCCTAGAAAAACTATACTTGCAGAGGACAAAATCTGACTGGAATACAACTTACAGAATTAATTGAAAAAAAAAGTAGAGAATGAAAGGTTTCATTCTTACCTTAACGACAGATTTATTCAACAATGCCAAAATATTTTTGCTGTTTATACCTTGTTCAAGTAAATAACAACTGCATGTCTAAAAAGAAAAAAACTTCCAATTAAATATGGTATTCTTGGGCAAGGACAAAGTCAAGATAAACAGACAATCAGAAGTAATCTAAGTTTAGGAAGTCTTATGGACCTATTCCAAGTATCTCACCAACAATTTCAATATAAATTTAAAACACACCCTTCTATGTTCCTAGGGAGGTAACTTTAAAAACCCGAAAGAGACTGGCTGTGATTTAATTAGGTATCAATACCAGAAATATATCAATACTTTGATATCCAAATCACTAAAATGAGACTTTAGATACAATTAGATTTCACATTAAATTGTTTAAATTTAGTAACCTTAATTGCATCAGCTAGAGAAGGTCTTTCTTCAGGGTTTTTTCTTGCCATATCCAGAAGAAGTTTTTTTAATCTTCTTGGCAATGCTAGTTTCTGACTTGGTGGAACACTGTATTTTGCAGCCATCCACAGAACTGCAGCAACACCATAAATGCAGACCTATTGATATAGTGTAAGAGACAGGAAAGATGTTAACAGACCACAAAAAGCTTCCACTTCAAAAACAATTCCAGAAAATGATCCAAAAACTCCCCTCAGTCCCCATAAAAAAAACAATGACAAGAGCTTCCAAAGTACAAATCATATTTGGCTTTTGAAGATGCTGACGAAAATCCCAGCTCATTTCAAAAACTAGCTGCTACACATGCAGGGCCAGTAATAGTAGCTAATTTTCTACTGTTGAAGCAACAGACATTATTTGTCTTATCCTTCATCTAGGAAAATTACTGAGGAAAAAAAGTGGGTTTAAGGGCCATTCTGAAGAACTCCTTTTTCATGTAAAAACTTAGATTACTGCAAGCCTTAGGGCTCTACCATAAAACCTGGCCAGCTGCAATCTACTTAAAAAGGGTCATGGCAATTCAGCAAGTACATGGCACACAGTAATTACAAGCTAGTCACTACAAGCCACATTTTAGAGAGATTTTACATATTTTACACCTATTAGAAGAACGAAGAAATGTGTATATATTTCAACATTTTTTGTGCTACCTGCAGCTAGACCAATTCAAGTTGCCATGATAAGGGACCTTGAAAAGTATTTGATCTTCACAAGTTTTCTTGTTTTGAGAATTACAATTTGCAGACTGAGCCTGATTTAACCTACTTTATGTTTAGTTTACATATTTAGCATGCACTATTGATGTAATTTTGACAAAGTTAAAGCATCATACTTTTTCACATTGCCCTTGAAAGATATTAAAAAGACTCAAGGGACAGAAACTTAAGCACAGTGCTAAATAATGTTCTTCTATAAAAAATGTTTTCTGGTAGTCTTTTGAGCAAAGTGAACAGCAATGAATACAATGTAACAAGGAAGAACACTATAAAAAAATAACCCGTGAAACATGTGAACTGTTAAACAAAAGCTACTAATAGGTGCTAAAAATGTTTGAAATTGGAGAAAGCAGCTTCACCAAAACAACAAAAAATATTATTCTCTCTTAGGTTCAGAATTTGAAGAGGTCAGTGGGATCACAGTTTTAACCTGAATTTATTTCTTTAGGAAAAGTCTGCAATCCAATCCAGCATACCCTTCAAAAAAGTTCCTTTTACAGACATAAGACAGTTATTGTAACTGGCATTAAACAGTCTGGATTCTCATACCAGAACTCTAACTCGATGTTCTTAACAACCAGAAAGTTATACAAATATCAAGAAAAAAACCCCCAAACCAAACAATAGGCCAGTTTATTCTATATATAATGTTGTGGATAAACAAGGAAAAAAATACTTCAGATTTTCTATGGAAAAATAATAAAGCATAAAGAGTTTAGCATTATTAATTCCTACTGTCTTGTGAAACTGTTGTGTTGTATTTCAGGGTTAGTTTCTGAAGCCTTTGATAAACCTGCATGTTGGATCAAAGCAGTTTAGGAAGAAAAAGCAACTCTATAAAAGAAAATATATAAATATTTTCTAGTTACAGATAATCTTACAAAAAGTTAAATTCCATCTTTAGTAGATTTTTTTCCCCTGATTCATGACTACTATGTCTAATTTTAAACAACTCATGGGGCACAAGGTATGTATTAGATAACCTTTTTCTTGTTACATAACAGAAAGGCATCATAAATTCTGTTTTCCTAACTCTTAGTATCACTGTGGTACAGTTTGCAATTCAGAGGCAGTTGCAGCGGAGACAAATACACACCTGCTCTTTATTAACATTTTTATCATCCGTGCTCTGAGACCTCCTTATGGCTTATAATTACAGCAAAAGGCTCTAGGAAAACTGTATTGTTAAGAGACACAATTCATAACATTCCCATAGTAAAAATATGCTGATAGTGATATTTTTATCCACTCTTCCAAATGAGATGAATGTTTGGACTTTAGCTTAGACAATCTAAAATAATGATCTTCGTGTGACCTCCAGCACATGAAAATATGGCTTCGAAGCCTGTCCTACTGCTTACAAACTGAAAATAATTAAGCCCTATTGAAAAATACTGAACAACCGACTTCTGGCAGTTACTCCAACAGTTTTGGAAGGGAAATTTTTCAGAAGCAACAAATTTTTTGAGAGAGAAATATATAAAAACCCCACAGATAACCAAGAAATATTAAGGGAAATGAGAAATACTAACAGAATCGTAGAACAGTTTAGCTCTCTTCTTCAAGCAGCAGAGGGATACAACTGTCCTCTGATAAAATACATAGCAACCCGCAGAACCTACCACATTACCTTCTCAGTAACCACATGCTCTTCTTCAATTTCAGGTGCTAAATAAAATACATCATAAGATTCTAAATGAGAAAAGAAACAAAAAGTAAGATATTTGCTTTCTGCTTCACTCCCCTCTAAAACAAAAGCAGAGCACACAATGTATAGCTTTACCTTCAGCTTTTGGAGCAGTAAAGAGGATACTTCCATGGCAGTCAATCAGCACAGAGTCCAAACATAAGACCACTGCAAGACAAGCCACAAAATCACAATACATATAAATATCTGTTCTTGTAACTATTTGACTCTAATAAAAAGCAATAAAATAATTTTAAAAATGATTTGCAATGTCAGCAATTAACCCTATGATAAATGATACTTTAAGGCTAATGCTAGAAGAGCCACCACCCAATAAAGAGACAGTAGACGCACCAAAGATCACTCAAAGAAATTCCTGCAGAACAAAGACAAGAAAGTAAAATAAAATGGGATCACAATAAACAAAATTACTTAGAATACCAGAAGTTTACTCTCTTTATACCTAGCATTGAAAAGGAAGGCCAAGAAAGGAACAAAAATAATTAAATATTACAGCTAGACGTACTCTGGTGTTCTCTTCATCTTAAGCATTTAATCTCTCCTCTTTTCCCTCCTCCAGCTCCACCAAAATTAGGGTCATTATCTGAAGACAGCTCACATATGTAGCCAGATCCAGAATTCCTTTTGGTGTGTTGCAATATGGAACCCAGTTTTGCACAAATAGCTACAATTACACATGCTCTCCCACTGAAGAAGTGTTACATAGGTTGTCATTTACAAGGCCCTTAAATTTTCCATAGTTAGGAAAGAAATAATTGACTTCTAAAACTATTTTGGATGATCTGAGGCCTTCAGGAAATTAAAATTAAGGTCATGAGTTCACATAATATAAATTCAATGATGAAAAACTTGTGGTAGCACTGTGTGTATCTCTGACATCTTCAAAGCACATTGTAATATAGCTTTTTAATATAATAAACCAATTGGCTAGCAATGTAGTCCTGCCATTGGAGACTACCATCAAACAGGCTGTTTTCTCATTAGGAACAGGGTAGTAGCAGAATAGATTCTTACACGAAGTTAAATGAGGTTAAAACACTGAATTTATTAATTATTAAATAAAATATTACAGAGGTCTAAGTAAGAAAAAAAGGAAATCTCATTGTTTTGCTTTTGTAGATACCTGTGCAAAGCACACATAAAGCCATTAAATTGTTCACTATTAACATAAATGAAGGCTTGCCTACCACCTTCAATAATATTTCAGCTGGACCCAGACTTTGTGTCTTGAAAAGCAAAGCTGTCCCAAACAGGAACCTTTACTAGTTATTTCTGCAGAGGTGGCTCCACTGAGAACTCTTCATGCCCACTATCTCTGCTTCTCAAGAGTTAATGCCTCTGGGCCTGAATCTGCAACAGTTCACACATACCAGATCTCAGCGATTTCAGAACAACAGAGAATTCTCACCTGGGTTCTCTAGAGGTAACATGCAAGCAACATCCTCTGATAAGAGGAGAGGAAATATGTGAAGTCTCAATGGAGGATACAAACAACTTTTGTAGAAGGATTGAATTAAAAAATACATGAAGAGAATAGCTTTGGGGTATGTTTCTTATCCAGACAATCCCTGCTTAGGATAATGAAAAAAGGTGCAATCAAGGAAGGATTTGGAGGAAAAGGCTGTCTAAGTGAATGAATAACAAATAACCGAGCTTGTTTCATGCTTTTGAGATTTACCTGTGACTCATTAGCTACCAATCTTACTCTACCATTGTTAAGACAAAGGATATTTTAATAAGCACATTATATCACATCAGTTTCACCTTCAGTAAGTTAATATTATTCAAAAGGAATGTTGAGATAACTTTATGTATGTGTGTGGGCACTGAAATATTTAACATAACCAAGTAATTCCACAATGTACAACTACTCTCAGAACAGTCAGGGAGGGAATCGTTTGTTAGAAATACTCCAATCTAAAACCAATATTCAACTTCAAGGTGGCTTTATATGTCAAATACGTGATTTTAAGTAAGGTGCCTTCCATTCAGTAGTTTGTATCATTATGTTCACCTTTACAGGCTATATAAGGTTCAGATCACAATCTACTCTTTAGCATTTTGAAGACTTAGGCATTCTGGGCACATGTAAGTACAGTAACAGAGGCTGGCTAGGCACATGAAATTAGAATCTGAGCCATTATGTGCGGTTATTTGGAATCTTCACAAACATTAGCAACATGCTATCTGGCTGAAATATTCCTTCTCTTGAAATGTATATTAGACAGTTTTAAAGGTAACATTTCTTAAAGTGCTCAGAAATCTCCATTTATGGCCACTTTCCTTTTCAACAGTTTTATATCATAAAAGATAAAATAGATGAAAGTGAAAACCAATGAGATGCATTAAGTTTTCTGTACTTTACAATCCAATTGTTTATATTCAGTTACAGACTCAAACTCATCTCTGTCCAAACCCTCTAAAGCAGGCTTTTAAAAATCAAGATAAAAGAAAGGCAAGGTAGTCATGATGTAAACCTCTGCTCAGTTTATGAAAACAGCTAGAGATTTATTATTAATATAAGTTAAGCCAACATTCAGAATGCTTATGGAAATTTAGGGTAGTCTTCTCAAGTCAAACACCACATTCCGATTCTGTCAAAGGACAGACCCCTGTTCCTCTCTCAAAAGTTGACTTCTGATAATTCTTCTATGAGCTAAAGCATAAAGAATGTGGAAGGAGTAATGTCATGACAAGACCAGACCCTTGATGCTTTAAACTGACAAAGCCCTGTGTTGTAAAATAATCATCAGGAATCATTTCTCATGAAGAAATCTAGGCAAGAAAGGAAGTTTTATGTGTGTGTGTGCGTATATATATAATTTTCTCCTGCTTTCAAGATACAAGTCCCAATTGCTTTTCTTAAAAGTCACAGAACAGTTTCTCCATCCCCAAAATATCTAAACAAAAAATTTGTTTCACTGCTTGAAGTCGTAATGATTTTTTTGGCAAAAACCCATCAAAACTCAGGATAAAGAGAAAAGACGACATTCTTCTGTATATGGAAGAAAATAGTAAAAATTCTAAGTAATAATTTAAACAGCGAAGTTAGGAACATTGCCTGTTTTTATGTAAACAAAAGCAAAGCAAAGATATTTTGTATCAACAGAACAAAGAAAACATTAATACAGTGAACTTAAGTAAGCAAATGTTTTAGGATAATTAAGACTATACCTGGATAATCTATACAAGTCTGCAGAGTACATAAACACTCATGACATAATGCCCAGAGCTCACAGTCTTTCAGAGGTTTTCCATACCAGGACAACAGGAATTTTAGAGAGATCCACTGAAACAGAGTGAGGATGCAGAAAGTTATTAAAAATTATCACAAACCAAAACTGCACTCTCCTAAAAAGCATTAACAAAAGCTATTTATTGCACTTTCCACTAATGAACTAAAAATACTCCTTATTGAAAAAACACTGCATAGTAGCTAGCTGCCATAGATGAACCAGTAGTTTCTTAATTGCATAACAATAGTGTAAATCAAGTGAAATTTCAGCAAGAATAAAAGTGTTTTAGGAAAAGTGAGCTGTTTGGAAGCTCTTTCCAATCACACTGCAGAAAGACTCTAAGAATATCAAAGATGACACATAATTATAGGGACTTCACCTAGACATTAAAAACATAAAAATCCAAATGATCACCACCAACATAAAAAGCCCCAAATTCAAATCCTGGTTTACCCTGAGAGTTGCACTACAAGTCTTACCTTAGAAGATTTCATCAACACTTCCTGCTCTTCTGTGAAAGACGTTAACGATATAGACAGAATGAACAACAAGTTTATTTAGAGTCTAAGCACATTGTTCTATTTTTAATCACTGGCTGCTCAATTTGAAGTAACAGCATGTGTTTTTTTGGCTATCAATTTAGCCTTCAATAGCCAGCATACTACCTTAATATGACAAAGACTGCTTACTGTTCTTCAGAGAATCCATGGTTTACATTTTGTGGTGGGTTTTTTTGTTTGTTTTTTTTGGTTTTGTTTGCTTGGGGTTTTTTTGTGAATATAAGAGCTTGAAATGATAGTGCTGCACAGACATCTTCGTTTCACTACTAATGGTTCCTGACATCAGCTGGACTTTATGATCTCCATTGATTTACCAAAGAAACAGTAAAAAAATCATGGTAGGCAGAAACTGCTGTGTTAGAGCAGACCCATCCAACTTTTAAAAAACAGCACAGCACATTTTCTGTTGCATATGTGGCTCTAAGATAGTAAACGCTCTAAATGCCAACTTTAGGCCATGTTGGGAGAAACAACTACCAAAAGCAATTCAGGATTAACTGTGGAAAAAAACCCAAAACAAACCAAAATTGGAGCACACAAGACAAAAATTAAAACCTCTGAACTTTTCCATTGTCTTTACAGACACCTTTCTATCCCAGCTAATGTTTGTAAAATCTGAATAGACTAAGGGTCTCACACAGAAGGGTTGCACATCATTACGTTTGACAAAACAGCCTCTGCACTGCCATTTACTGCAGTCAATTTTTCATCATCCTGTAATGACACACCCTTCATTAAGGCACTATTTAGATTTTATTTAATGAGCAGATACTGCATTAACTTTCATCAAGATCAAGAAACAGAAATAGCTTCCCTGTGATGTATGGGCAGGGGAAAAAAAAACACATTGATTTATGAAGCTGAAATTTTGTTGGTAATTTCATTTTTACCAGAAGACATTCTCAAGGAACATAATACTTTTGGCTCATACTATTTAAATATTCCTTGAAGGTGACCCAGGTTAACTAGAAAAGTTTACCAAGATGTGCTAGCAAACACACCTTTTGAACTACTTACAATATTTTATATTGTGCCTACTTCCAGGACACAAAAATAAATTTGGTGCTTTTATTCTCCTGTCCTCCATTGTGGCACACTGCAAAAGTTAGTATCTTCATCAGACAGACTTGAAGGTTTAAGCTTTATTCTCAAATTTTGCTATCATGAGCACCCTGAAGTGCTAAATTCCATCATTGTATCAAGAAAGTAAGCTCTTGAACTGTTTAGTAAAAAGACAATCACACAGCAGGGAGGACAAGGACAGACAGTCAAAAGAATGAATTAGTCTAGAGAATGTTGAAGACAGAGCTTCATACTGTTGATTGGTTACTATCCCTGATCAGTGCTGTGTTGCCCTCTCCATAGCACCATGATTTTCACATCTTTGCTCACAGATGCTTTACTATGAAGGAAGCGGACCAATCTTCAAATTTACCCTGCACAGCTGACATAAATGGAGATAAATCAAAGAAGAAATTCCACAGCCTGACCAGAACATTAAGGTTTTGGGATTTAGGAATATTTTTGTAATAAGTAGACACCACTGACACATGTTTCTCTGTAAAAGAGTCCCCCATCTTGAAGTAGTCCCTAGAGGCTCTAAAAGCTGGACTTCCTCTATTGCATAGACAAACCACTTCTCACTTCTGGAGAAGGGGATGAATGGCTAGCAAGGGGAAGAAGAATCTCTCACTGAACTGGAGACTGAAGTCCGTTGCATAGCAGAAAGCTGAAAGGTATTTCTCATCACATCTGGGATATCCAAGCTCTTTAGAGGAAGAAAGATGACAAAGAAATTTAAGCACAGCAGGAAAGCAGGAATAAACCCTAACAGCAGCAGCAAAAGTTGTAAGAAAGAAGAAAGTGTTAATGACAGGTAACAAAATAGATGAAAAGGCACCAGAAACAAATTCTCTTTCAGAGGGGAAAAGGATGTAGAAAAAGCAATTCTTAGCAGAAGTGAGAATTATTGTCACCCAAAGGATAGCCAAATTAACTTGACTCAGGAAAAAAACAGGATGCAGTCTGGTTACAGGTTGGTGAACTTAAATGTATACCCTCACTGTTTCTCTCTGGCAAGCATTCTAAAGAAAGATTAAACTTCAATATTGATAGCTAATACCCATATACTATTTCTCCCCCTGTAATACTAACAACTAACTGCATTGTATTGTCTCTTACTATAATTCAAGTCTCTCCTCACCTTGATCACATCAAAAGAATAATTTTATTCCTGAACCAAATACCTGAGAAGCTCATTCTCACAGTGTGCTAACTATTTCAAATGCTCACCTTCCTACAGCAGAAAAAGAGAATTCTGGAAGACTTTAATCTGAAGACTGAGGGTTCAGACCTGCTGGAAACTTGTCCTTCTAACACCTTGGAAAAGTTATCCAATATAGTCAAGGTACATAAGACATATTTCATCACACATTTACAACTGTGATGAAAAACAGAGGCAGTCTAGATAAAATAGCTTTCAAAGGAAAAATAATGCACTTCTCAACCTAAGGTTATGACACACTTTTTCTTTAAGTCTCAAACCTTAAATAAAGGCACGTAACACAATCCACATTCAAATTCCACTGAACCTACTTATGCTTTGGTAAACATTTAAGTGTAACACCCTCTTATGTGGGCATCAGGTTTGGTTGTTTTGTTCTGTCTTTTAACGTGCAAGTCTCCGATCCACGGCTATTACTATTTCTTATTTTTAACTCAAAAATCCCCCACCCAATGATCAAAGAAAAACATCTGAAGTGCTGAAAAACACGATTAATTTTTTTAGTCAAAGCACCTGTAGCATGCACTGTTTCTTAACTATCTAGTTAGACATGTTAGCAAAGCAAGCTCAAGAAAACTGTTCAGCATCTGCAAGACCTCAAATCCACTTCACTTGAAGCATTAATATAGCTATAAAACATTTATCAATCTATTATCCCCAGCAAAAAACAAATAGAAACCAGCACCTTTTCCTGAAATTTTCTTCCATGTTCCAGAACAGACTTTCCATAACAGGAATTATATAACCCAGTTTAAAAATAGGAAAATGTTTTTTCAAAGCACAGAAATTTTGACAGAAAACATGAAAAAGCCACATGACCAATTATTGCCTATACTTGTATATTGCTGCCAGTTTGGTTTATGTCAAAAAGATTGCATTTTAAACCTCACTTGCTGAAAAAGTCATGTGTTTTCTTCAGTGCTGCAAAGATCTTCTATTTCATTTTTGGTAGCACTATTGCAATCCCAAACTTTTAGTAAAGGATTCAGACTACATCAATGTACTGTATTTTATGAACATAACGCTGGCATATTTTAAATAGCCAAAGCAAACAAGATTTTCATTATTCTTTTCTTCCTAAGTATTATTCTGGGAACTGACAACTTTTCTTTCCTTCAAGTGTTATTTCCCCAGTGTTCAAGTGTCATTTTCTAGCTATCTGGCTTTTCACTTCTCTCATGCTTGACTGGGTATGAATGACCAACAGAACAAATGTGTATATGTCAGGTTCCCATTAACCCTTCCCATGTAAAGGCCATAGCATTTGAATCACAAGAAACAAAAGCATTAGAAAGGAGACACACCTGATTGGAATGAAATTGGTTAGCGAAATAAAAGATCCCCACTCAAACTTGAAGTGAAAAATATTTATTTACAGCATGCAAAACTATAAAAATTACTAGGAAAACCCTCACAAGATACATTGCAGTAGCCAGACAAAAGCAAGCAAGTATTTTTAGTAATGCTTACTAGCAGTAAAGCACACATTAAAGAAGCAGCGTTGGAGTCCTAGAAAAATACTGTCCACTGGAGAAGTACTGACAGGAAACCAAAACTGTCTGTTCTCCAGAGTAGACAAGGTTGCTCTTCAACCGGATGGAACTGGTATTGCACTTTCTCTAATGAGCAGGAAGTATTTACAGACATGCTAGATATACTATTCTAAAAGCTCTATTTGCTGCAATCAGGCTTATCTGTTACAGAAAGACAGTGAAAGAGCAGCACTGTAAATCTTCTAAGGTGTTTTCTATTTAGCCCAGAAGACAGAAATCACGTTAGTTGGGGCTTAACACTTTTTGTGCCTTTGTAGTAAGTTAACAAACTCAAGTTTTACCTTCTTAAAAAATAAAAAAAAAAAAAAACAAACTTTTTAGAATTTGGTATGAAAGGAAACTTGAAAGAGACTCATCAGTTTTAACTTTTTCACATAGGGGATAGCACAGTACAGCTTTACTTTTGCAGTTGTCAGAAGGGTAAGACAGGCAGAAATGGCTACATCTTCAAAGCCTGAGGAACAAAATCAGTTTTCCAAAAGAAGCCACTGAAATATAAAAAGAAAATCATCCCTTCTCTAAGAAGACTTAAGAGTCTGTTGTATAGCTCAATGAAAATGAATGACCCTACTTCAGAAAACAAAGATTGAGGCTAGAAGATCGGCATTTCAGAAACCTAGGTGTTGCTCACAGATGTTGATACATGTAAATGCTTTTTTCTACCTACAGCAGTTAAAGAATCAAAGAAGGGGTTGGGGTTTGCGATGGGAGGGCATTTTTTATTCATTTTTAGTTTTGTTGTCTTTTTTTTTTTTTAAGAGCAATAGGATTTTAGCATAATACTTTCATGTGGCAGAACCTTAACATTTGCTGGAAAAGATCATTAAAAAAAGAATATAGAGCATGAGTCAAACCTTTATTATATTGATAACATAGCTATAAAAGTCTGGTTTCACAGATAACGGCAACTCTGCTGTCTTCATTTCACACATCATATGCATTATGACCCTGCTTATTAGGGCAAATATAATAATTTTTACCTTTCACAATTCACTGATTGTCCTGTGAATTCAGTGGTAGAAGGAGAACCTCACTTCTACTAAGAGCCTGCTTATTTGGAAAAATGAAATTCTGTTCAGGCTGAAAGAACACTACTTAAACTGGATGAAATATGGGAAGAAAAAGAGGATTTCAGAAGAATGGCAGAATAAGCTGAAAACATTTTTTGGTTTACTTTTCTGTGTGCCAATCTCAACTGCTGCTGCAGGAAAAAGAAACAGGACATTCACTAAAACTTTTAAACTGTGCAAGAATTTTTGGAAGCTAAATTTTGAGGAAGAGTTTTTCTTGAAAGTATCTTCACGTACCTATACTTAAACTGTTGTCCTGGTAATCCAGTAAGGACACAGTGTAGTTCTTACTTCAACAGATTCTTTTCCTCCTTAAAGAACTCCTATCACAGTACTTAATTTATATGCTCTTAAGTGATGACAACTTATTCACCACACCTCTCTACTTAACATAGAGACATAAGTTAAGCCCACTTCCACCTCAAAGCAAGTGACTTATGTGTGGTACCTCTATTTCTTAGAATATAAGAAAAACAAGAAAAAAAACCCACCACCACCAAAAAAGCCCAAAATAGCTAACAAACCAGCTGCAGTAGTTTTATAGTGATCTGATATCCTTATCTTAGTCGCTAATCCTTTCCATAACAAATATGCAAATTAATTCCTAGGTGTACACAGTTTAACATAGGGAAAAACCCCAACAACTCTATTCCAAAAAAAGAGATTTTCAAATAAGATGACAGTTGTTTCTACTGTTTGAATTCTAAGACACATCCAGGTTTCTGCATCCCAAGAAGCTTTCTCACAAGTAGTCAGTACTGAAATTGCTACAATCCGTTCTAGAAATACAAGCACATCTACCAAATGAAGCAGGTTCATGTAAATCCAGAACAACAAATAATAGAGCAAAAGCAGACAACTTTGGAATGACTACAAACCTGGTTGTTACTTTGCACTCTTCTAAATATAAGGTTGCATAGGCCAGAGCAGGAATTAAAAAAAAAAAAAAATGCATACAGTAACTCCCTCAGAGAATAAAATCATACCATGTGGCACTTATCCATACTTACTATCTTCCTGCACTATGAATTTAATAAGCACACATGCTGTTGAAGGGAGAAGAGACAGGAAAGGGCAAGAAGCAGCTAGAACAGAATCTTCATTGTTGCATTAATTTTTTTAGCTATGATGAACCAAAGGTTCTTTCCACACTTGTCAGTCCTAGGTTACTACTCCAGTGGAAGTGTTTGGGCAAGGTGAAAAGAGGGATGGCTGCAGACTGAAAAGAACCCCACATGACACTGCATAGACTGGCTCCAATGTTGGCAAGTTGTCAGTAGAAAAGTAAGGAGGAAAATAACATCTTCACCTAAGCATAATTCCTGGAAGTGAAACGCGTGAAGTTTGTGCTGCTCATTTTTATCAAGTCACAAAAAGGCTGGAGAAGCATCAACCATCCTGCATTTTTAGCGAGCAGCTCTCCTACCACAAGGATTATTTACATCTGAGTGTGGCACAAGACAAAACCATCTAGTCAGAGACCAAACTTGTCCACCCTGAGAATATGTAATTTTAGCAAAGAAGAGACCATACTACAACTATCTATCAACAAATTCTAGTAGATTAATAATCAGCTCTCCCTCTTCTTGTTTGGGTGTTTATAAAGATGAAGTGTTTTAGACAACATATCCATCATATTGTGCGCATATTTGAATTCTATAAGGAAATATACATAAACACAGAGGCAGTAGTTTAAGAACACAGAACAGATACAGCATATATACAAGTTTCAAAAACTGAAATGTAGATGTAGACTAAAAAAAAGGAGTGGAGTCTTTTCAGCTCCTGAAGCAGATGGGATGATTTCGATGAGGTCTGGAACTCTGCAATTTTCATAAGCACCTGGGAGGCCCACTGCAAGGTGGTGAAATTTATGCACTGGCAGTTAACATAAAGAGCAAAAAATCTAAATATGCTTTGTTAATGTTGTTTTACAACTGTTATCAACTATTAAATATGCTGCTCTAACACACTAGTGAGTATACTCCATTTGCAAAAATAAATAAAAATGAAAGTTGATTTTGCAATAGCATAAATTTCACTGTAATGCTTTACTTTTAACAAAGAAAGAAAGATCACCATGTTTCCAATATTAACTTAGAAGTGTGCATTCTAGCAAAATGCAATTTTCCAGGATCCTAAAGGGGATGAGGTATGGCGGGGGGGGAGGGGAAATCACAGTATTTAAGTCATTTCATCTCCACATAAGTGACTACAGCAACTATATAACGAAGACTTTATTTTTACTACCTGCTCATTACTTTTGATTTCTGACCCTCTGCCTCCACAAAGATTATCTTCATTATTGTTTGCGCTCATTGCACCGTTGCTTAATTCTGGAGACCTAATTAGGTCTGATCCATATCTGTTCCCACTGGGTTTTGTCGTTAACACTGAAGCCATCTTGTTAAAATGTGGTAAAGAATTTTCATTTGACCCTTGAAAAGTTTCAGAAGAGTCTTCCAATGCCATGTAATTGTCTAGCATTTTTGCTCCAGCAATTGACTGATTTGGGTCTTTTAGCATACCAGCCGTATTTAGCATTTCAGAGGTAGCATCAGAACAGTCGTCTTTGTGATCAGATGAAGCAAAACCTATCTTTTTACCATACATATGTGACACATGTCCTTCTAGATTCATGCCAGACACCTGTGTGCATACACACGGAGCTTCTAAATGAAGATCATTAACCTGGTGATTCTTTGGTTCTATTTCTGGTGTACTACTTATAGCAAATGAATTAAGATTTTCCTTTGAAAAAGCAACCTCATTATTATTGTCTAGAGGTAGTGACTCTTGGGTTAGCAAGTGGTTTTTCCTAGATAGTGGTCCACTATTGGTTATAGAGGTAAAAAAGTTATTTGTATCTGTAGGTTCAAGTGGTAGCTTTGGAAAAGTTTTAATCTTTCTCAAAGAACCTTTTTTAAAAATGCCATCTCTCTCCAGGTCAGTAACACATGACTTTATATCCAAAGCAACACTAGCAAAACTGTCAGTATACACTGCACGTTTTTCCTCTTCTCTGCTCTTTTTAGCTTGAGTTGCAAGTTGAGAATGTTGAGTTTTCTCATTATCCAAATCAATTTGCATCTTCTTTAAATCACTTTCTCTGCTAGTCACCACAGTAACTACAGAAGAGTCCTTATGACAGGTAGCTGTCACATCTTCCACTGCAGACAAATCACCTGCTATGTTGTTTTTCTCATTTGAACACAATTTAGATCCCAAACTTCTCTGACACATTCTTCCCTTCCACATGTTATCACAGACATCTAGATGCAAAAACAGATGCTTACATTAAACGTGTATTTAAACCTTCTGATCTTTCCTAGTAAATCTTTATATCATTTTTTTTCCTGCTACTGCTGTTACATATCTTCAGTATGTTATACAAATTAATTATTTCTGGACAAGTCACTTCTAAAGGACACTAAATATATCAATTACGTTCATATTAATTATGTTCATTAACACTACATATTCCCTGCTCCCCCACTTCCAATAATCAAATTTAATAACAACTTTTTGATATATTTTGGTATATATAGCAGGAAAGTACACAAATATAATATTTTAAAAATCATTAGATATGTCAGACAATCTAAACTTCCAGACTAAATGCATTTTAAGATTACCTTGAGAAGCACCAAATGATTCAATTGAAAGAACCCTTCTTCCAACAGCAGACAGGCTTCGACAAATATTACTTGATGAAGCAATCTTCAGCTTTTCTTCACACACTGACAAAATACTCTAGAGAGAATGTGTTAAATATTTATTTAATAACGAATTGTGAGTTTTGACTAAAGTGAATCATGTTAACGCACATAGTACATCTGAATTTATACAATGCTACAATGGAGGTCTTTCCTGCACTGTTCGTTCTACTAGGTGTTTCTATTATGTGATTGAATTAATTTCTCATTTTTACCACGGGCTATTGTGAAATTACTTAATACAGTTTAAGTTCTAGCCTACAGTTAGAACACAACAGATAAAATAGTCTCAAGTGTAACCCTTTATGAGTAACATACTGAAAACATAAAAAGCTATAGTGAGGATTATTTTTTAAACTGCCAGTGATTCACTTGCATTGAGTGACACAGGCAGAAAGATTAATGTTTTTATTACTGAAGTTACCTTAAAAGAAAATCCTGAATCTTTTTAAAATACAAGTATCTAGAAATTACTACTCTCAATTAGAGAAAGCAATCAATATCAGATCACAAGAAAAACCAGTATTATATATCTCTAATCTGTAGCCTAAGCATCATCTGATGCATTAGCACTGGTTTCACAATAAACCCCAGACATTCATACATTTAAAAACCTGTTACTTGGGGCAGGAAGTAGAAGAGAGCTGCCTTCCTAAATGCACCCCCACTGTTTCCTTAGTAACTGTTCCTACATAAACACCGATGAGAGCTCACACAGCTCTGAGGAGCTGCTCTTACTTCCCCCTTTACCCACTAAACTGCTCTTCTGTTGTGAGTGGAAGGCAGAAAGTGACTCTGTTGCTTCACATGTAAGATTAAGAAAGGACAGCAAAAAGTGAGACAAGCATGCATCTGTGCTGGAGTCTAGTGAAACGCCTAGAAAAGTCCGTGGGCTTTCCCTCCATGTAGCTCCCCCCACTCCTTTCCACCCACGAAGGGGTCAAGAGGAAACGATACTCACAAAATGACCGTCATATATTATCCTAGACCAGCCCTGATCCACTCTAATTTTGGGCTCATAATTAGCAACAGTTTTCAGAGACTACAGATCAATTGGAGATGACAGGAACTGCTACATTCTCTTTCCTCACTATGCTCAAAAGTAAACAAACAGAAATGCAGGAGTTATCAAGCAGGTTCCATCAGGAACAGTCTCCTACTTGTGCAGTACTCAAACAGGGAGACAGTATTATTTGCTTTATAAAAATAAATCTTAATTCTGCTGCTGCAGTAATCTTTCTGCAAAGTATTGATTATAGGTGCTATACCATTTAGGCTATACACTATCAGCTCAGGAAAAAAGAGATGAAAACAGAATTCAGGAAAGCACTAGTAGAAGAACCAAATCCAAGAAAAGCCACATTTGGACAACTGTTATTCTCTAGCTATTATCTGAAAGTTTGCAAAAACAATGCATTAAAGCTAACATTCACACATTAATATCAAGTAACACTGTATTAAGTAACCAACATCTAGAATTTAAATGAAAACATCTTGAAAAAGCCTCTGCATCTTCAAAGTCTTTCTTTCTCGAAACTAAAGGGAAAGAAAGGCGGCTAAATGGATTAAAATAAAAACCTAATTAAAGATATCTAACCAAATATGACTAAACAATTATATATTTACAGAAAAACTAGTTAGTAGTTAGTAGCCTTGGACAACATTGCTTTGAACATGTCATGGAACAGAGCTTTCCTGGGACATGACTCCCCCCATCCCCTTCTTAAATGCAATTTAAATACAATTTGAGGCATTTCACAGTGTAATACCTATGCTCTTAGTGCTGACTAAGAAATAGTTAATGAGAAAATTTAGATCCACAAGCATATTCACCCAACCTTCTTAAAAATCTAATCACTATAAAACATCTACATCAGCTTTTGAGGTTGTATCTCCATTAGAATAGGAAGAAAAAAAGAATTTCTGCTGAGTCTGAGAAAACTTCAGCTTGCTTAAGAAATCTAAGCATATTACATAAAGACCATCTCTCTATTAATAAGAGCACATACAGTAATACTTTTGTCAATTTTTTTGACCAGATAATTACGTAGGGCTGTTTTACCTCAATATCTGGCCTATTTTCAGGCTTCTCTTCTTGCATTTGTTCCAGCAGAGTATGCAGATCTTGTCCAAATTCTGATTCTGTCTCAGGTTCTACTACATATTCTACTGCTGCTTTCAACGTTGCACCCAAAGAATAGATGTGTGCCTGCAAGAAGTTTAGAGAAACAAACAAACAAAACCAAAATGCTACCAATTCTCTCTCTCCTGCTAAAAAAAAGCTCTGAGATCACAAGGGATAGAGCTTTATATTGTTTTCATTTTTAAATTACAAGGTAATAGTCTACTGGAAAGGTGGTTTAATTTAAACAGGAGGAATGGGCTTCAGTCCTGCTTTGGGGGATATGTTTGCTGCAAACAAAAAGAACTAACTGTGTGGAGCCCAGCCAGAACTTTTATCTACTTTCTTACCAATAATCAGTATACAATTGTTCATCAGCTACAGTTAAATACAAAACTCAGCCCCTAGTGTGTGTGCAAGCAATATTTAACTTCAAAGGACTCTGGGAGATTGAAGTGGCATTCCTCTTAGCAGCAAAGAAAATCAGTTTGACAAAAAAGTCTTCATACGTAGCAGTATTTTATAAGTGTTATCAAGCATAAAAAAAAAAAAAAGCAAGCAGAAGCAATAGAGCAAAATATCACTTGTCTCTGAAGACACTGTTGAAAGACTTAAAATACTCCACGTTTGCCACCTGTTTCTCTTAAAAGTCTACAACCTTGGGAGAAGCTCTAATAGAAATCGAGATGAGCCAACAACTTTTGCCTATCTAATGCTAATACATTACATATGCCATAAACCACCTCCTAACTTAAGAGGCTTTATGCTTCTTAAAAGAAAGACCTTTTCAGATTTGTTTTAGTAGTAATGGTAATTTATACATGATGGCCTGTATTTTACTTCTATGTTCCACTTGGAGAATACAATTCAGTCAAATTCATAACCAAGATTATAAGTGCAATTTGTGTAAACATTTCAATGGCAATGCAGTCCAGAGAGGAATTCAAGTGTACTGAATGCTGCCCTCTCAGGTTTACAAATACTTATGTAAATAAAAGAATGACCAGATTTGTACACTAAATCTGGTTGTACTACTGCATTTGTTATATGCTTTACTATTTTGCACCCTAGAAAGAAGACAAAAGTAATTTCCTCCCTCTGCTCCTCTCTCTCTCCCCCCAATTTTCTGGTTAAGGTGCACTATTGTCACTAAATTGTATGAAGGGGAGGGTGAATTGTTCTGAAGGTATGCATATGTATTTACTTTCTAGTGAGGCAGGGCATCTCCATGAAGGAGAGTGCAAAACTACCTCATTGGGAAACACTGTGTTTGACTGGGTAGCTTGTACAGTTGCACTTCCTCCTCCATGTCCCCCACCAAACCAAGAATGCATAAACTAGTGTCGATTTCTGAATCTCAAGTCTTGATTTACCCCTGGGACACATCAAGATTAGCACAAAGGTAAGAAAAACCATATGTCATGTGAACTAAAAAGAAAAGATCAAAAAATTTTTTGGCAAAGCAGTAATTTCTGCCTCAAGTTCTTCACTATTATACAACTTGACCATTAAACAGAAGAGGTAAATATTTTTCTTTCAAGAATCATACAAGTACTCTGACATGAACTGTTATAATTTTTATTTTGATTTAGCAGAAGATCGAATGCCATTCACCTATTTCAAGAGTAAGGGTTACTTCCTGCAGTTTGCCCCTTCCTTCACCACATTAGTGGCAGCAACCCTGCTGAACTGCACTGTTGACAGGCTGCATTTTATTTTTTTTTGGTGTAACATGAACCAGACTATATTGGCAAAAGGAAATGAAACTATGAAGCCTGAGCAAATAACTCAAAGTTATTAACAAGACAGTTATTTCTTTGTATTTCCTGAAGTTACTACTACCCCACCCCATACTTTTTTCAGCTGCAGAAAATGAACTCCACCCTGGACTAATAGAGCTACTCAAAGGAAATAACTCTCATTAATAAATGTTTAGACGATGACAGTCTTACAGTTTACACAAGTTAACCTGCTATAAAACTAAGCAGGTAGAAATTAACACTTTTCTAAGCCTACCCAAGACTGAAGGCCTGACAAGGTCACTGCTATACTTCAGTGTATTTCACACTGTGGAAGAAATCTAAGCAAAATGCCTTCCTCAACATCCAAAAATTTATGAAGATGGTTTTAAGGTTTGTGGGGTTTTTTTTCTGCATAATGTTTATGAGCTTTTGAACTGTGAAGAAGGAAGTGTAGAGTGTTGAACTTATTCCTTTACTTTGATATTAAATAGTCTGCTGCAGTAAGCTGTCATTTTGCATTTCTCAATGGACAACATAACAGGAAATTGAACATAAATTTAAGACATCTCCTCTGTTCCACAAAATTGCTATTAAAGAAAGAAAACCTCTACGAGCTGGATGGAAACAACGTACATGTTATGGATGTACACTATGCAGACTGAGCAATGTCAGAAGACCAGATGAAGTAATGCCATATAGTGTGGGAACACCTTTGAATTCAGAAGGTACTTCTGAACAGAATACTACATTTTAGCTTCCCTATACAACTCCTAACATCAGGAGTGGATATAAGATTTGCTTTATTAGGCAAATTTTCTTTTTGATTTTAACATTCACTATATAACTGACCCCAAGCATCACTGATGATTGAAGATAACATATTGCTTATGTGCTTTTACATCACGTGGCAAAAGCAAGCAACACTTGTACTCAAGTACTCAGCCAATTTTGTACTTGTTTATTCAGTATAGTGTTATATTTACAGAAAAGCTAAGGTTAACAAAGGCATCAGCAGCAAATGAAATGAATTTACTTATGCATTCTTAGAACGGGAAAAAAAAAAAGGTAACTAAGACTCAGTCTTCAGAAACAGATAATATTGTAACACTTGACGTGCCCCTAACAACCCACATCCAAAACAGGCTGTAGTCATAAGTGAATTAAAAGCTGTTTACCTCAAATTGTCAATTTGAGATATTTCTTTTTTTGCTGTTTGGCATTTAGCAAACAAAGTACTTCAGGGAAACTCAATGAACCAGAATATGGATGAAAAAATTCTTGTTCTTGCTTCCTCTTCTTTTTGTCCAGTTGAAAAGTAGTATTTTACATGTTTTTACAGGCATCACTTTTAAGGCTATTTTATCTTTGACATTACCTCTACATTTAAGCCTTTCCAAATTAACAAAATGTACTACCTATTGCAAGTACACAGTGTATAACAATAAACAAGTTTACCTACTCTTCTCTGAGTAAGAAATTTATAAGAAATAAATATTTCTTCTAATACAGAAAAATAAGAAAGTATATTTGAGTATAATCTCATATACAACTCAAATACCAACTCTAAAAGCAGGACAGAAAGATGAGGACCTTAACTTTGAATAAAAATTTGCTTTTTGACAAATTTTCTTCACTAACATGATAATAATAATGATTAATAATTTTTGCTCACAGTGGAGTATAACTCATATGCCTTAGTGTGCCTTTGAAAACAAAAGTGTCCGAGATGGAAGAAGATAGGCTTTCACTCCTTCCATCTTGCTCTCCTCTTTTAGAGAAAAGAGTTGCATCTTTTGTTGTGCAAGAGAAAATTAATCTGTGATCATCCACTAGGTGGGGTGTTCCCCAAGTTTATGCATCAAATCTGCTGCTTCCACTTACCACACTGTTTAGGTTCAGCACGAAAATCCCACCTTCTCAGAAAGAAGAACAAGACAGTAAATGCAATGAATAAAGGAAATTCATTAAGTATAAAATACCTAATACTCACTAGAAGGGACTGTGAAAATTATCAATGAAAACAATCTGACAATCAAGCTAAGGTTTTTACTGTGTTACAAGGAAAGCAACAAACAGGAAAGGGCAGGAAACAACATTCCTGTTCCTGGAAGACAAGAAAAAATTCACACTGTATTAGCAGATAGGAATTTTCTTAAGTAATTAAGAAGAGTTTTTTACCCAATGAAGACTCTTCCTTAGTTTCTGAAAAAACCTCACCTGTTTTAAAACTAGCTAAGGAGAATAGTTAATGAATTTCAGGAACTGCTGCACTACAAGATAATAATGGCCTGATGAATAGCATGCATTTCAAGAAAGATGCAAAAGAAGAAATTACCAAACCAGCCTCTTCACAATTCCTAAAGAGGCTTTTAAGTTAAAGACTAAATGTAACTTCTTACAAAAATTATGCAGATGGTGCTGGCAAGACTACACTGCAGTATCAGCTTGGAAAAGATGAGGGCAAAGAGAAGGAAACTATCTCCAGCTTTGGTCTTAAGAGACTACATCTACTCTTCACCGAAAGTTAGCAAATGTAACGAGAATCAGAGGTAAAATCATTATTGTATGCATCACTGGGAAGGTCATTACCAAAATAAAGTGCCCTTTAAAAATTAAAATGGCAACCTGATGAAAAGATGTTTGAGAAAAGTCACATTATGATCTGAGGTAGTGAAGGTCTTACTTTTAGCAACAGGGTAAGGGAGCTCATGTACTTCAGAGAAAAATTTGAATGTTAGAATCATACAAGTAGCTTCATATCAAGGTAACTTCTAATACCAGAGTGGCTTCCGAGACAGAGGCATAAGAAGACTCAAAAGTGAAGGAAAAAAAAAAAATCAAACCAACAACCAACGACAAACCACAAAAATTATAAAGGTGAAGATGGTACCTATTTCTTAAAGTGTTTGGGCTAAATACTAGAAGCACTTACCAAGGGAGGGGACAGCTTCTGCCATCATGTTAAAATTTTATATCCCGAGTGAAATATATTCAAAAGGTCTTCTGTCAGTTCCAATCAAAATACTGTGCTCACTTCATGCCATTTTATAGCCATTTAACACTATATGAAATGAAATCTGAGAACAGTAATGATCTGTTCTGGATTTAAAATCTGCAAATCAAAAAATCAGGAGAGGAAGTAAAAGCTCCAAGCCTACACAGAGTGTGACAGAGGCTCTGTTGTGTTACTGCTTGGCAGGGCAAAAAACCCAAAGCTTCTACAGGAACTCATACTTGCAGACAAACACTATCGAAAAAAGCTGACAAAGGGCTTTTGAACAGTGACTGCATAAGCATTTAGCATATTGCAATTACAAATAATGACCATTTACATCTTTTCATTGAAATTTCACCGAGTTCAGAAATGTAGGTCTTCAACAGAACTGAAAAAGACAGACTATAATAGAACTGAGACTCCCTGTAAAATAGTTCTGACTAAATCATAGCTATAAGAATAGTGTAAGACAATTCTTGGCTTTGACATTCATATCTGACCCTTATTTTAACTTGTAGGTTTTTGGTTTTTTTTTTTTTTTTTTTACACTGAGAATGCTGCACATACGTAGATGTTTCTACTCTTTCACATTTCAAAGCATTTAAAGGTTCCATAAATGAAAGCTTCAGTGTTGTTCTAAAGCTCTAAATTTTATAAACAAATTCAAGCTACTGCTTGAGAAAATTACTATTGGGAGAAAACATTCAATATTATACCTTTTTTTTTTTTCCAATGTACTCACTATAGAAATGTAGTGGGTTTATGCAAAAGAAAGCCAGACAGTAATATTCCTCAGCAACAAAATGAAAGGGAAACAGACGTATTATGTTTAATACTTCCTTCATTAAAAAAGGACTGAACACTTTTCCACATAACTATAATTACTGGAAGGTGCTGTATTAAGTATTAGCTTTGTATTCATTTGGCACTTTGGACGTGTAGATAATTAAGTCTGCAGAATGTGCTAAAAGTGCTAAACCATTGTAGACTAATCACAAAATACATACTGTATCCTTAATTGATAGTAAATGCTGGTTTTCCAGCATTTTAAACCAAAGATATGCTTGCAGTTTGTACCTTCTAAGTAGAGATGCTACTCAGCTTTGTTTGAAAAAAATTCTTCCCCAAAAAACTTCCAAAAATAAATGGACACAAACACGCAGCTATAGGTCAGATTTTCTCAAAAAATCCATTCACAGCTGAAGCTCACAGGTATTTCAACTCCCAAATTCCCTCTTAACTTGAAAGCTTTCACTTAGTTGTTAGTCAAGTTTTACTATGTTTAGGAAACATCAGGTGATCAGTTCACCTTGCAAAACACAAGCAAGCCTTCACAGATACAATCATCTAAAAAGCAATGCTACAAAAACATAAGAAGTGAACCGAGTAAAATCTAAATGCACTTGGAAAGAGCATATAACACATGGACTATGACCAAAAGTTGCCTGAGAAGGTGATCAGTAGACAGCATGGATTTATCAAAGGGAAACTACGCTTAACAACCTGATTGTCTTCTACAATGGGATAACTGGATGGACAGATGAGTGAAGAGCAGTGGATGTTGCCTACCCGGACCTCAGCAAGGCTTCTGACATTGTCTCCCATGATATCCTTATAGGTAAGCTCAGGAAGTGTGGGCTGAATGAGTATATGGTGAGGTGGATCAGGAACTGGGTGAATGGCCAGTCTGAGGGTTGTCATCAGTGGCATAGAGTCTAGCAGGAAGCCTGTAACTGGCAGTGTCCCCGAGGGTCAATACTGGGGCCAGTATTGTTCATCAGCTTATTCATCAATGATCCGTATGAATACAACACCAGGATGAATGGTTGATACCCCAGAGACTGCTGTGCTGCCATCCAAAAGGATCCTGATAGCCTGGAAAGATGTGCAGAAAGGAACCTCCTGAAATTCAAAAGCAAATGCAGGGTCCTGCACATGGGAAGGAATAACCCCATTTACCAGTACAAGCTGGGGGCTGATCTGCTGGAAAGTAGCTCTGCAGAGAAGGACCTTGGGGTCCTCGTGGACAACAAGTTTTCCACAAGGGAGCAATGTGCCTTTGTGGCTAAGAAGGCCAATGGTATCCTGAGCTGCATTGACAAAACCACTGCCAGCAGATTGAGGGAGGTGACCCTGCCTGTCTTCTCAGCCCTGGTGATGGCACACCTGGAGCACTCTTCAGTTCTGGGCTCCTCAGTACAAGAGAGACATGAAGCTCCCGGACTGAGTCCAACAGAGAGCTATGAAAATGATTAAGGGGGTGGAGCATCTCCCTTATGAAAAAGGCTGAGGGACCTGGGCTTGTTTAGCCTGGGGAAGAGGAGGCTGAGAGGGGACCTTATCAATGTATATAAATAACTGAAGGAATGTATCCAGAGAATGAAGCCTGGCTCTTCTCAATGATGCAAGCAATAAGACACAAGGCAAAAGGCACAAACTGGAACACAGAAAGTTCCACTTAAATGATGAAAAGCTTTACTGTACATGTGACTGAGCACTGGAAGAGGTTGCCCAGAGGTTGTGAAATCTCCTTCCCTGGAGAAGTCGAGACGCAATCCTGCGTCATGTGCTCTAGGGGACCCTGCTAGATCAGGGAGGTTGGACGAAATGATCTCTCGTGGTCCCTTCCAACAGTAACCATTCGGTGATTTTACTGTGTTTTGGTTTCTTGTGACCTCTATATTATTCAGTTCAAACTGAGGAACTCTACATAGTATGTCACTCTAATCTCATGGCTTTGTAGTCACAGGCTTTTTTTCTGTAATGGGTCATGACAACTGTTTTATCTCCATGAGTTTGTTTAAGTTTTATCCACACACAACCTTCTGCATCTTGATCTTGCAGCAAGAACTTCCATAGCTAACTGCATAACAAAGAAGTATTTCCTCCTCCTGTTTGAGTCCACCTGTGTTCATCTCATTGTTGCCACCTTCTTCATTTATGAGGGCTGCCAAATACTCCACGGCTGCTACCATGGCATACTTCACAGATTTCTAGCATAATTTCTCCCTCAGGGCATTCTCTTCCAAGCTAAAGAATATTACTCTAAGTAATTGCTTCTTTTATGAATGCTGTTCCACCATCTGGTCCTGGAAATGGATTTTACTACTGATTTCATCAGCTTGGTCACTAGTTTATTCTGACACTTTTTTTTGAGCCAAATAAATAGCCCCATAAAGAACAGTTGCCATGCCAAGAACATCCTGAAGGCCCTCCAAGCTGAAAAATAATCACAGCTGTTCTGCCATAGATTTCTTTGAACAACTCTTTTGTATCTTGTTCATCTGCAATCACTGCAGACATTGGACAGCATTTATGTGTTTTGATAGATTCAAAAAAAATGGCACATTTTTCAGATTTTTGTAACCTTTTTGTATACTTTGACTTATTTCTAATCACCTCCCTAGGCTGCTGTAGACAAATTTTTTTTTTTTTGAGATCTTCTTTGATAGGAGATATGCATTGGTTTAAAAAACCAAAGTCACAGAATCACAGAATGTTAAAAGTTGGAAGGGACCTTGAAAGATCATCAGTCCAACCCCCCTGCCAGAGCAGGATTCCCTAGACCAGGTCAACCATACAACAGGTTTAAAACAGTCTCCATGCTACCTGCAAACAGTTTCTTTTAACAACTATGTTTTGACTTTCCATATGGCTATGTAAAACACAGGTGACAACCATTTAGACTAAATTGCCAGCAATATCCTCAATTCAGAGCTACATTAAGAGAAAAGTCAGAAAATACAAACTTCAACTGGACCTCAATTTAGTTTCAAGAAGCTGTTACCTAACTATTGTAGTGAAGACTGAGATTTAGCTTAAGACATCGTCAGCCACCTTTGCAAACATTAATTTCACAGTGAGAAGTCACACAAAGATGAAGGTATACACAAGCTTCACAGAATCATAGAACGTTAAGAGCTGGAAGGGACCTCAAAAGATCATCTAGTCCAACCCCCCTGCCACAGCAGGATTCCCTAGACCAGGTCATACAGAAGCGCGTCCAGATGGGTTTTGAGTATCTCCACAGAAGGAGACTCCACAAACCATGTGATGTGCATGAAATAACTCATGCATTTACAGCCTGAGGACACAAATTAATAACAGGATTCTCACACTTCCATACCATTTTCAGGCTTCCTTAGTCACAAAATTCTGTATCCCAACACAGATGAGCAGCACACCAATTAACTCCTCTCTTGCAAGACTGTGAAAGTATAACTATGAGGTCTATGGAAGAACATAGCAACAAAACTGCTGGAGACGGCAGAGGTTAAAAAGCTGCAGTTACACACATTTATATTTAAAGCTGCTTGAACAACGCATTTTTTTTAAAACTCCCTCTGAAACTGAGCCATTAACCTCCTTAAGTTAC
This sequence comes from Galbula dea, assembly GCA_013399015.1. NCBI lineage: Eukaryota > Metazoa > Chordata > Aves > Piciformes > Galbulidae > Galbula > Galbula dea. Next base: position 510,601 of record VWZX01005818.1, read on the forward strand.
CTGCCACAAGTAATTCATTTATCACTTTAATTAAACTAACACAACTTATTCCCTGTGAGCACAGAAACAAGGAAACCTGGGAAACAGTTATATGCATGCCAAGCAGACTAGCTCCATGTTCTCTCAACTCTGTAAATCTAAGAATATTTTTTTTTGTAAGGCAAATACGATGTTACTTGTAGTTATTAAAGTTATTTGTTTTAAAAAGCATATCCTTTTAATCTTGAGCCTAAGAGATGGTGCCTACTGCTGATGTCTGCCACTCTTTTTTTGGTGGTGGTGGGAGCAGATTGGGAGGCTAGTTTTGATTAGTTTGGTTTTTTGGTTGCTTGTTTCATAGAAGAGTATTTGCCACAGAATATAACCTTGATCCTTTTCTCTCTATTCAGGCACAGAACTTACAGAATCATAGAATTATCAAGTATTCTGAGCTTCTTAAATCTTGAAAATATGCTTCTTAGCTTTAGTAATGCCTTCTTATTGGAACCTAATAGCCAAGTAAGGAAGACACCTAAATACTACATATTTTCATTGAGCAGGTTACATGTACAGTTAGTCATTTCTCTTCTAAGTGCACTTTTCTGCCTAAGAGATACTACTCACGATAAACCCAGTCTGTAAATGTTGTGTTTCAGATTTAGAGGCAAAACTGTAAAAATATTGGCAATATGCTAAAAAAGACAGCTAGAAAAGACCAATATGACAACTCTGCAAGCCCAACTTCAGAATTAAACAACGACCTATAGGTGACTTCACAAGTTTTCCTATATTAAGGGGAGGAAAAAAAAAAGACGACTGCTGTAAAAAAAATAAAATTCAGTTGACCTATTTCTTCCTTCGATTAGCTCTTTGTATAAAGCAACTTGCTCGGTACTAAGTTCCTGAATAGAACTTCAATTTGGTCCAATGATGTCAAAGCAAGAGCAGGAGGATTCCATTTCCTTTTCTATAGCACAGTAAAGGTACAGGTAACCAAATAAAAGCAATTTATTTTTGTCACTGAAGGAACAGACAGCTTTAAATAACACTCAGAAGATAGAATGGTTTAGACTACTGGAGGAGGTAAGTTACTATTTGCTTCCTGCTGGCAGACAGAATTAGTCTGAAGAGGAGGCTACATAAAATTAAGAGAAACAGAACTCAAGAAAAAAGGCACTAGGTGTTTCAAAAGACTTATTTCCTCCATCAGATAAAAACAAACCACAAGTCCCTCTAAAAGAACATGTGAGAAGTTTTTTTTTTCTTCCTGCACCAAGAGTTAAAGAAAGAAAAGAACACTAGAGATAATCTCTCAGCATTCAAAGCTACTGCTTTAAAAGACCAGGGAAGTGGCAAAGAGAAGATTTCCTTTATACCTTCTGCTGTTTTGATTAGGGAGAAAGATGAAGGCTTTCATATTCAGAGAATGACCAACAGCTGAGACGTGAACACTAGCTGTCATGAACAGCTATTGAGAAATACTGCAGTAGCAAACCATCAGCTCAATTTTATTCAGTAGGACCTAAATATATATGTCTTGAACCTTCCTTTATTTATTCATTCCATGAAACAGTAGTTTTCCTTTGGCATTTCAACCTATGCGTAATAACTGTCTGTATGTAGTATATCAATCCAATTGCCTTGTCACATTTCGTAGGAATAAGCCATATGAATTGTAACAATTTAGATTTCAAAAGAAAAAGCAATACATTGTCTTCTCTTTTTGCCTTTTCTATTTATATCACTGTGTTGAATAGTTTATTTTTAAGGTTATTGAAACACCTGCACTTCTATGATACAAATCAACTACACCCACTGAGAACTGCAAGTTGACAGCTGTCGCGTACTAGCAGACATAGGCAGTATTCAGCCTTTTCCAGTTCTGATTCTCTCCCAGGTGAGAGAGATCAGCATACCCCACCACTGCCATGATAGCAAAAAGTAAAAAAACCGTTCTAGATGAGAAAGAAATGTGAACTTCACCTTATTCTCATTCTCTATCCCATAATTACACTTCCCCTTCAAATTAGTATTCAACTCTATCATTTTTCAGTTATTTTATTTCTGAAAGGTTTTAATCCTGCTGCATACTGAGGTTTCTGAACTACTGCATTTTATCACCTATAAATAATGGAAGCAGTCATTAAACAGAAGCATTATCTAGTCTGCTTTATATATTTTAAAAAAATAAAAATAGAGAAGACTGAAAATTCATTGATTCCTCTAACAGAGGTCCACTACAACAAGCAAAACTGAATAGCCACATTATTAGAAGATCATAAATGCATGTTCACACATGGCAGACATCAGTCCATCTCAATGAAGCTCATATCTTAGAAATGTGGGTTTCTACATCAATGACCCTCTGTGTCAGACTCAATGGCAGTTTTGTGATGCAGACAAATAGCTGCTTGAAACTGGTTTGAGACAGCCAATGTTTTTAACCTGAGGCAAATTTGTATTGTTCTGACAGAAATAAGGCTATTAATGAACCTACCAATATTTAACTACTCCTGTTGTGCCTCCCATTGGTCAAGTTTCACAAGTCTAGCACTGTACTGCCCAGGGCAAGAAAATAAAATAGGAACCATTTTCATCAGGAAAAGGTTAAAGTTATTTTGATTTAGAGGAGGCAATCAGGATTTGGTATTAATTTATACTGAAGATGAATTGTTTGATAAGTCCAGTCTATAGTCAAGTAGGCAATGTTTTAAAGATGCCTTAAATCTGTATTTTTGCATGTCAGTCAATGCTTTTCTAGCACTAAAAATTCACATTCTATACTGCTCTCTACAGTAGCATAGTAGTAAAACTTAAAAAATTAGAAGCTAGCCTTTATACTCAAGGTTCTTCTGACTTCTAACTCAAAATTCAATGAGAGCTGAAAAGGAAATACAGACACCTTCCAGATTAGAGGTGAAGCAGAAAATGGAATTTTTCTGTTAATGCAGGCAAGTAACAGCTTCAGTCATCAGAAAACTTCTACTGCACAGCCACATCACATACTCACGTATGCATTAAGAATAAAAGTGAAAATTATAATAAATGTACCAAATAGAAATTCACTCTTTTTTTGGAGTTACAGTGTGGATTGTAACTCTAAGGTTTCTCTCGTTTCCCTCTCTCGTTATAGTACCAACCCTTAACAGTGCAGTTGCTAGGGCACAATGGTAATGTAAGTCTATAAGGAGATAGCAAAGTTAGAGGGGGAAAAAAAATAACATGAACCCAGGAGGTTCTCTGTTTTAGCTCAACACTGTCCTAGAAATCAATGGTACCTGCTTGGCTGCCTTTTTTACCCTTGCACTGTGACAATGCTTATGCCAGGAAGACGACAACATAGTGGACCCATCCTATTAAATGCTTCTCCAACCGCTATACAACATAATCATTTCAAGGTGTTGAGAGCCTCAGAAACTGCAATTCTTCCTCCAACCCCACAGGCTGGAACTGTGGCAGCACTGAAGAAGTCACCAGTTGGAAAGTTCTGCCACACTTCACTGTTGGCACTAAAAGCCTCTTCCACAGCTACTTCCTTCTTAAGATCTTTCTAAAAAGTCGATTCCACAGCTGACAGTGAAGCTGACAGCTTCCGGAAGAAGTAGATTTACCTTCCTGCTCTCAACAGTAAACTGAAGTTAGTGTTATAATTCCCATTTTACAAAAAGAAAACAGGTCAGAAAACAAGGCACAAGTCTAAAACAGACCATGTGAAATCAATTACTTTTCAATCCTGCGCGTTGTCCTTTGGATGAAGCTTTAGATCTCTTGCTATTTGAAATTCTAACTAGAAACTGAAATGTTTAATAGTGTTGTTTCAGGCATCAGGATAATAACACATTTCAATTTGCTTCCTGTGTCTATCACCCTTGTATGCTTGTGAGTGCCAGCTAAGTTTAGTAACTAATTAGACTGGAATCACAATTCCAGTAGAGGTCTGGATCAGTTAATTCACCAAGCAGGAAACAAAACATCTCTTGTTGAAATAACTGTAGCTCTATTTGAGGGATTTTTTTTTTCAAAAGAGTTTAAAGAGGAAGAAGTCATCCACTAGCTATACAAACCTCATTGTGCGCTTCCAGTTTAGAAGCCACAAAATAGGTCACTCTCAAATCAAGCGGAACCTCTGGCTGACATAAGTATTTTACATCAGCTGAGCTTTGACACTGGAGTAACAGCTATCAAAGATTATTCTAAACATAATTAGTCGTTCCACTACTAGTTTTTTTTCCTTTATATTGAAATTAGGTAGTTTCAATACAAACACTACTTTCCATTGTTCTCAACAAAGCCTACTAAGCAGCTGCAAAAACTCCTTCACATAGAAAAAATCAAGCAAGGTCATTACAAAGGAAGAAGCAAGCAGTAACTCAAGAGATTTCACACCCCTGTAAAAAGAGAAGCCTATTGGTATAGTACAAAATCTTATAATACTGACAAAGGACAAGGGCCCAGGGTTTCCTCAGACAGATGTATATAAACAATTGCTATTTTGCCATTACATAGCAGGTGGTTACAACTAGGGGTGAGAGGACAGACAGAAGTATCAATACCTTTGAAAAAGAGAAGAACTTAGAAGTATTAGCATGAAGAAGGAAACAGCTAGCTTGGAAAGATTACAACATTACAAAACCTTTATAACAAGTACAGAAGGAAGGATGACCTCACTGTAGGTCTTGGAAACTGCTAAAGCAAAAGGAAGCCAAGGTCAGCATGGAATTGATGGCAGATTTTGACCTAGTACTAAGTACTTAAAATTATTTTATCAAGCAAACTCTATAAGCAGTAAGAGGTAAAGCTTTGAGAGTTCCACAAATACTCAAAATCCCATAGCTGTCTGACAAGATGCACACAAATCCCAGAGTAAATCAGTATACCTCTGCCTCAGTGAAGGCTAAAAACCTAGCTTTTCAGTCTTGTGCAATGTCTTGGGATGGTCAATGAGAAACAGCTGAGGCAACAGACTCTGGTAGCACTGCCCTCCCTGTTCTGCAAGGCTCCCCAACTTGCTAAATAAAGATATAAGAGCAATGGACAAATATCAGTGCACCCAGCCCTTATTCCACTTTAGAACAGAGAAGGCAGAACACATTGGCTTTCTTCCACACAAACGTGTACCCTCATGTATGTTCACTGACCTTTGCAAAAAAAGTAAAAGGGTCAATGTTCAGAGCCCGTCCCGACACAGCCTCCACTGACTGTGTAACTGTTATTTGGGTTGTGCTTGGTATTAGGACTCAATGTGGTTTAACAGACTTGTAAGAGAAGAGCTAAATAACAAACCTGTACACTGATGAATTTTACCCAAGGGAGACATAATGGCCTCATATACTGTAACTAAAATTTCATGTCACTTAACATTCCCATAGTATTCCCAAAGCCCCATTTCACCTTGTCCCATCCCCTTGGTCTCTGAATCTCTTTCAGTGTAACTATTTGTTGTGTGCATAGGAATTCAGTAAATCCTAGAGGAGAAGAAAGGGTGGGAGAGAAATGCAAGTAATTTCACTACTCTTCTGTAGAAGTGTTTCTATGTCAAGTCTTGGAGAATTGTTAAGGGGCAAAGTATGGAGAACATATTCACGGAAAATCTTAAGTCCAGCTTCTGAAGTACAATAAAAATAAAGAAACAAAAATTAGTCACCTCTAGGTGACTTTGGGAATTGCTTTCCTCAACCACATCTGATTATAAAGACTATTATGGTTTCCAAGTTTACATGCAATGCTGGTCACCTCCTAACCACCTCCCACTCACATTGGCCCCTTGTCCCTAAACAGACTCCAAAAACCTGCTTTGGAATGATGGGGAGAGCAAGCACAAGATCACTAGAGTTCTGCTGGCCTATATAACTACATTAACAAAGCACAGCAATAGCAAGAAATATTCCATCTCTAATCTTGAAGGGTTGCACTACTTCATACTTCTGCAAAACTACCTTTCCTACCTTATCATTCTCATCTTCTAGTATTACATACTTCCAATGTCCACTTGTCCTTCTCCTCCCCTCAACTCTTGCAAGAAAACACAGAGAACTATAAACACGACTATGAAGGCTGTAACTACTTAAAGTAAAAGGTATTTGTATTGAACTACGAAAAAATACAATATATTTTTATATACCTCAAATAGAACATGTTAATTACAACATTTGAATTTTCTAGGAATACATGCCAGAAAAAGATACTGCATTAAAAAAAAGGATATTAAGCAAGCAAGCAGTCTTGCAGCATGCAACGAGATGGTTGACTTGGGAGTCTAATGAATTACTATAAACAATTTAAATCTAATTTAATTTAACAATGTAGAGCATTTGTGCACTGCAAAGCAACAGACAGTCATTTGTTTCTTCATTAAATCAAAGATAAAATTGCTGATTAACCTTCCATGAATTATTTTATTGAAAAGGATGGCAAACAAATTTTATATTTAGTCATAAAAGTTCATGGCTAGTCCCCAAACAAGCAACTGTAACCAGTGAAGGATACCAGTGAATATAATACAGACCAGCTGTGGTTCAGGGCAACACATTATTCAGCCAAAACAGAGTCTCACATTTTAAGTTAGTGAACAAACATTTACACAAAAATTAATAGCATTTTAAATTTACTTTTTATTTCCACAAAGGATATCTAAACAGCACAATTTACTATTCACAATCTTTAAATGTGTTAAAATTGTACTTTGAGAATGCTGGGCAGTTCCTACTGCCAAAAGGACTGAAATGATTAAACCTGCCTCTATTTTACAGATAAATTTATGAACTTGCCTCAAAAGTGTTACCGGTGATATCAAATTCTGGTGGAACAAAGGCACCCTCTGGATCATCTTTGAAAGCAAAAGGAAACATGTCAGATTAGAAATTAGTAGCTTTGCTTGTTTAAAAAACAAACCAATTTGGTAATACAAATTTAATGATACACACATACCCGATACAAAATAAACTGTTTACTGGAATATTTTGGTTCACTTGTATAGGATGCACAAAGAACTTATAATTCATGTTTCTAGTACAGTAAGTAAAATAAAGTGGTGTTTTCAAACCTTCTGCAAGAAGGTACCATACTTTTCCTTCCAAGAAATACAACAGACAAAATACTCCCAAAGAGTATCATGCCTAACCATTTATTGCCTTCAGGCATTTATGTTTGGAGCAAGTTACCACCTAAGCAGTTGTGGCTCAGATGTGTCTTGCAGGTTTGATTTGATTCATGGGACATTTCCATTCATTATTTTCCAGTGCAAATCTAGACGATAACTGTAAGCAGCAAAACCAATCTGAACAGCTACCTGCCCCCTCATCTACAGGTCATCTACCTTGAACTTTCTGCTTAGTTTGTTTTTATGATGATAAAGAAGTCAAGGTGTACGTTCCCCACCCAGGTGCTGCTTAAAAGAGAACTGAGCTGCTGCAGCAGCCACTTCTGAGTGATGAGGTGGAAAGATGAAAGGAACATCTTAAGAGACACTGACGAAGCTGCTGCATCCAAGCATGTAGTATCACTCTGTACTGGTAACACATGAACCCCATAAAGAACACCGGGGGATTAAAAAAAGTGCCCGACTAAAAACCTAGTCTTCACTTACATATTCAACTCACCTAGTCTATCCTTTTGTGAAGCTAATGGATGACTGAGATCTTTTACAAGCAAAACTGTTTGAGTTTCCCTTCTCAACATAGGGGGGGGGGGAAGTATGCTCATAGACATAGCATACTCATCATAGCTTTAGCTCCAATAGAACTTGTGTGTCTGTATTTTAGAAGTGAAATGCAAAGTTCTTATTGTGAAGATACTGAACTCAATTATATGACAGAGGGCAAGAGAGGGCTTTTTTGTTTACATATACATATATTGCAGCTACCTGGCACAGTTGACTATCCTGATGCCACTAACTGATTTACAGTTTCTTAAGACACTCCTGATTCTACTTTCACATTGAAAAAGAGGGGTACACAACTAATTCTGCATTCCCTACCACCACATTTTTCCAGATGGGGAACTAAGGAACAGAAGACGTTTTGTTTCCCCCTCTTCCCACCCTCAAACTACTGCTCCTTCTTTTCATCTCCCCACTACCTTTTCCCTTTCTTTCAATAGAACACTTTAAAGGCTGTACTAGCATTTTTACCACTGGTAAAGCTCACTGTATTCTTTTAATATAATGTCTACAATGGAAGTTTGTCTCATTTGAAGAGACAAGAAGATATCAGAGCCCTTGGCAGAACATCCTATTGAATGTTTGTCAGTTTAGCATCACAGAACCTGCAGGAAGCAGAACTTGCTGTTAAAGCAGAGGCGACAAGCTGTTCATTTTCTCTGCAAGTCCAGAAGTTATAATTTTCTTCTGGAAGAATGAACCCATAGGCAACAACTACAGGGAAGCAAAAAGGACAACCTCCCCAACTGCCTATCTAACAAACTATATTTAACCAAATAGTAACAAGATCTGAGAAAGGGAAAGAGTCAAAGACACAGTGGGGTGTGCGTAGGGCTGGGGGGGGCGGGGGAACAGACTGTATATGTAACTTTGCGTTCCTAAAAAAAACCATAACTTTCTGTAAAGAGAACTTAGGAGAGGTCTCTTCCTCAGAAACTAACATGACTTTAGGAAACACAATCTTTTTACATTTGCTTTGCATGGGAATTTGTTATCCCACATTTTAAGCATTTGAATATGGCAAATGCCTGGATCAATTGTTTGCCAGCTATTCAACTGGACTAAAACATTTATGAAGGAATTGATTTTTTTAATTTTCCCAGTTGAAAGCAAAGGTGAGAGGCATTTTTCATCCACCAGATTTATTCTCTTCAACAAGTCTTTCACAAACCCTTACAAATACAAAGACAGCTTTTTTTAAATTTCAAGTTATGACAAGCTCCTTAAAAGGTCTGACATTAACCCACAAACATGGAACTAAAAGTTGACTCATATATTTGAGAAATTTAAGTACAAAACAAGTAACACAAGAATTACCAAGACACATTTTCAGTGTTACTAATCACATTTTATGATGTTACCTGCTTATTTGAAATACTATCTTTAAGTCTAAAGAATATTCGTTGCAAAGTTACGTTATTCCATTTTTTCTAAATACCATGATTTTGACTGAAAGAATAAACACTTATTTTGTCATGGATTTAAAAATAAATTTGGTTAAAGAAAACATAACAAAAACCTGAATAGTGTGGATATGGAGATGAACGGTTCTTCTAGTTACAAACAGTTATGATTTTAAAAAGGACTACAGAATAAGAGCTAGGGGGTTTGTTTGTTTGCTTGTTTTACAATGTTCCTAACAGGCTCAAGACAGACTCTTGAGATGGGTCCTGTGAAAAGGGAACAGCAAAAACAGCATGAGTTTTTTGTTTGTGGTGAAATCAGAAGTCATTTTTTAAGTTATGCATGCCCCCCATTCATCTGCTACAACACCTGAAGATCTTACATGCTACTACAGACTCATTTAGTAAAATTCATTCCTCAGTCACCACACTTGCCAAGTCTAAAAGTCATGACTTTAAAAATAAAAAAAATCCTTTTTTCAAGGGAAAGCTTTCCTTTCTAACAGCAAACATGCACTAGAATTGCCCCACTCTCTACAGCCAGAATCATCAAGAATGTCAGATTTCTTTAGAAATAGCACATACCCATGAAATGAGAAGAACTGGAAGAGACCAAGAACGTGCTTTATACAGGTGAAGACCTAGGCACACAGATACACAAATACACAACCTACAGGCCTTAAAATGGAGATACATTACATTTCCCTGAATGTCTTAAAATAGCTAGGAAGAATTTTCTAACCTAACTCATAAACCCCTTTGTTCATCAATTACAAAACTGAGCATGTAATTTTACATGGACCTAAACTCACCCATTCTGAAATATTTTTTTCCTCTTTGTTTTAATTACAAGTCTTAAAAGTAGAATATAATGCTTTATGACAGTCTCTCACTATGAGTTTCCATGGTTCTAAAACAAATGGCCTGGAAATACAAATACTTACCACTCAGCTGTTCCATGAAGCATACATTGCCATTGGTGTTAAAAGCCAAAGTGTCAGGAGTGATGCAGAGTGTCTGGAAGATTGCAGAATGGGCAATGCTCTTCAGAGAATGGCAACACTCCAGGCAAATAGCCCAAATATCTTGCTCTGTAAGACAGCTATCCCGCAGTGACAAAATATCAGCAAGGGATACATTCTCCTGCCAAGATAGGAATTCGTAAATTACCCTGGATTTTATGACACTACTTTGAGTGTTATAGATTACATTTGACAGAACTGGCTACAAGTAATGTTTCCAGCAAATTCTCAGACTTTCTAGGACACTGATTAACACCTCAAGTAACACCAAGTGCATGATTTTGCTCTTAAGACATGCAGTTAACCTGAACAAAGGTATCACAGTATGTTAACATAAAAAAAAGACTTACTGTGGGAGCTATATAAGTTACATAAACATTACGTCAAAGTTATGGAAACAGACCATTTGGAGATAAAAGCAGAGAGACTAAGTTAAAGCATTTTTGTTTGACCCATGTCCCCCTTAAGCTCTCCCAGGTGCCTTTGGGTAAACTACTTAAAAATTCTCTTCACAGCAGTTTTCTTTACCATCTGTGACCTGGGAAAAAGTACCCTGTAAATTAACCTTTCTTAAGAATGATGCTGTTGTGAAGTTCATTGGTGTAGACCACTTAATAAACACTAAATTCAAACAAGCCATAGGAGAAGTCTTCTTATACTTTGACTTAAATGCTTTTTTTGCCCTATGTCTTGCCATTACACCCAGAACTCTTAAGTGATCAAAACAGCTCATGGACTTAATTTCTAAGTTACTGTCCTAAACTGTAAGTTAACTTCATTTGACCCCATCATCACAGTAAGGCTATGAAGAGTCCAGTTCCAAAAAACCCCAAATTATGTCTTTTCTGGTCAAGATGTTCAGAAGCAATGCTGCTCAAAGCACCAATCCTTCTAATTTTTAGAATACACAGCTAATACAAAACCCACAGCTACAGGAGCGAAGTTTTCATGACCTTAAAAGACAAAACCAATCCAAACAAAACATCAATTTTAGGCAAAAATAAGCTGAAAAAAAGGAAGCAGCTACAGAAGTTACTCTGCATCAAAACTACACCGCTATTAATTGCACATTTTCTTTTATATGTAGTAAATAAGCCTAGAGACTATACTTCTGAATGATATTAGCTATACGTTCAACTGAAGCTGCATGTTACTTAGAATATAGAAGAAATTATGTCATCATACTTTTTGTCAGCAAAACAGAACATGAGGTATCTCACAGCTCAGGAAACTGTGTAAGTTTAAGCTTTTCCCTTGGAAAACACAGAAGTTTCTCTAAGTACCTCAATCCTGGAGAATACCAATAATATTTGGATTACCCTCTAGAGAAAGGTAAACAGTTTGTTAACATGTTATTCAGAGAATTAAGTATTACTGTCATAATACCCTTCAAACAAGGACCAACCCTTAGTCCAAAAATTTATTTTGCTCTTTAGCCTGAAGCTTTAACTCCTACTGTCTTGACCTGAGTTATTCAACCTGCTGCTGCAGCAAAGCAAGGCCTTTGTAGCTAAAGGTGTTCAACTAGTTTGCAGTCCCAAAACAACATGGAAGCCAAGGTTTCACTGTAGGGAAAAAAAACCCTAACCTTTTAAGACTATAACACAGGAGTTTCTGCTAAGCTGAAGCTTCTGGCAAGCCACGATTCAGTAGTCTGGACTACTGAAAGCTGGTTAACTTGAATTACAGGAAAACTGAAGTACATAACAGAGGTGCTGATGCCTTTTCTCGAATCATTATCAATAAAAGACATTTGTAAAAGCAATTATTGCTTAAACTACAAAAAGTGAACTGGTCAGACAACCATGCTCTAATTATTCACTTCAGTTCTCAATTTTCTCTTAATATTTTCTTCAGAAAGTATAAAACTGTTCAGTAGCATATGATTAAGCAGAGGAAGAGACACTAGGAAGAGAAAATTTAACTGGCCACCAATAACTTCTTAAAAAATTTGAAATTAAATATTAAGCAAAGTCCTAGTAAAGTAAGGCATTTGAAATATAGCATCACCCTCAGTGTTTTATACTCTTCAGCTCAGGCAGCCTCTTGCTTCACGTACTGGCATTTGTAAATCACATACATCAGACACTAATGTTATTACTCATCCTATAGACAGTGCACTAAATGACTAAGCAGTTGAGAGAAAGGTACATCATCATTCAGAGCTTTCTGACATCTAACGATTTTTTGCCAAATAATTCCCACAACAATTCAAAACAATATTCCAGAATCATGGGAAAAGTGGCAAACATCACTTACAAAATTCACTGCGCTTGAAAAAAAACAAACCAAAACATTTGGTAGCCTGAGTAAGCTCAATGAGTACTCTTCAAAGTAGCACTTTTTCATTAACTTCTCCAATGATAGATTATGTTCATCCTTTCAATGAGAATACTGAAAATATTTATGTGCCTGGAATAACTAATAAGGGACTGGTAGGAACCCACAGTCCAAGAATATATTGAACAGTTGAGAAAAATGGCTTAAGATCTTCTCCACACGTAAGAGTTGACCCTCAGCCTTCTTCTATCATGAAGAAATACTCTGAATATTTAAGCTCATCTGTAGAAAGGAGGTCACTACCACCTTCTATATATTTTATGGCCTAGTCTGAGAAGGCCTACTACACTGAACACTACAGATGATGAAAGAGCCAAACTGCTGAGCCATTAAATGACTTACGAAAACTGGAAGGGACTTTCCAATTTTTAAGCTCACTTTTAAATCCTGGTTCAACTTAGGTTCTTGCAATAGCTAAGAAGAAAAGTCACAAGATCTACTTCTGGGAACAAGTGGTTCACATGTATTTTTCACCAAACCTTTACTTTAAAAACACAAAACCAAAAACCAACCCAAAACATTTTGCTCAAACATTCACTTGGGCGTAAGGAACACACTTTATGTGGAAGGATACAATAGAAGATAAACAACAGCAATAAAAAGCAAATGCAAACCCAAGTACAAATCCAGACAAATAAGATGACAAAACTGGGTTTGGCTACAGGTTATTTGGCATAACAACTGAGCAAATAAATTTAACTGGACTTTTTTTATTTCCCAATGACAAAGGCCTTTAGACACAGGGCAGCGAGAAATGGCTTCATGAAAATCTCGCTGGCAGCTACTGCAATCAGTTTCGCCCATGTAAGAAATTTCCCTTTATCAGGTGCGACAAGGGCACATACTTCCCAACTGCAACATTAACCCAGGGCTACGACAGGAGCTAGGACACACTCCACACTCGGAGGACCACGACTTGCTGTTGCCTGGAGAAGGCACAAGGGGACGGACTAAACCCAAATTGGTAACTGCAAGTACCGGCCAGGAGAAAGAGAGGAACTCGCAGGGAGCCCATGGAAAGAGAACGGCTGCGTTGACGCGGCCTGGNTAAAACACGTCCTCTGCGGTACCAAGAGCCTCCATTCCGCCCGGCAAAGGAGCAGAGGCTTCACCTCCGCAGCCTCCCTACGCGCCTGGAGCACGGCCCTCGGCCTCCGCCGCGACTCATCCCCACACCCGCCTGCAGGCTGCCCTCGCCAACGACCCCTGCCTCGCTTTAACCCCTTCCCCCGCCCCGGCAAGACCCAACCACAAGACACCCCCTGCCTCTCCCGGCGGCCTGTCACCGCCCGCTTAAACCCTCAGCTGGGGTAGCGCTGCCATGGCAACGCGGCCCGCCGCCGCCTCGCCCGGGCGGCGCGGCCTCACTGCGGCGGCTCCCGCCTGCCTGCGGTGGCGCCCGCCCCCGCTGGCCGTCTAGATCTGCCGCGCCCTGGGTCGTCCCCGAGAGTAACCGGGGGCCAGTGGCGGATCCTGGCCTGTCACCAGCGGCCCCTCCTCCCCGCGCACGATGAACTCCCGACAAGAAGGCGGTGGCGCGGCGGCGGGCCCGGAGGGGCGCGCCTGCCGCAGTGCCAGCTGAGGCCGCTGCGGTCCCGCGGTAGGCGGCTAGCCTGCCCCCGCCGGGGAAACGGCGGCACGGGAGGGAGAGTTAGTATCGGGCTAGAGAGTGGGGAGGCGGTGCTGCCTGGCACCCAAGGTGCTGATAGTTGATGTGACCGGGGAGCTGCTCGCGCCGGCGAACCATTTCCTCCCATGAGGGACACTTTGTTTGAGCTTAAATCCCAGTTCTGTCTCCCCGCGTACCTCTGCCTCGTGTTATGGTGGCTGGCTCTCCAAATCACTGGGTTTACTGCATAAACCACAACATTTAAAATTGGGCAGGTGACCACGTATTTGTGTGATCATGACTGTTAGCTCGTGGCACAGTTCAAACCGTAACATGTACAAATAAAAACAATCCAGTATTATCAACTTGCTTTTCGTTAGCTTTAACCCATTTTTGCTATCCATTTAGAGTGCCTAAAATAACTTCATTGAGACTCCATCTGAAATGGAAGGTTCAAGATCAAGGATTTCTTCAAACATACCATCTGCAAACGTGCATGGTTTTGTTTCAAGTAAATCTCACTGGAAACTGTATATTATGTTATCTAAACAGGCCATAGCTGTTTGCCTTTCGGCCTGGGAAGGGAAACCAGCATTTTGTAACAGACAGGTAGCTGCATGCGCTGCACGAACACCTGTGCAAGTGTCTTCAGTTTTAACTCTAAACATGTGTGCAGCCATATTAAATCTTATATCTCCATTTTAACCAGTGTAGTGGGTGGAAAAGTATAAGTGCCATTCTAACTATTTTGCTTTCCTATATTCCTATAAATCTTTGTCAAAATGGAGTATGTTAATGAATTAATCTGTATACAGTACATCAAGCAAAGCAAGAGTTTTATATTCTATTTGGTAGGTAGTACTATTTGGAAAAGTCTAATACCCTATTAAAATTTACATTAACAAACACTGAGAAGCAAACAAAGATATTTTGATTAACTGCCCCATAAAGGTTGTCCTGCAGTGGTTGTAAGATTTCTCCCAATTAAACATTATGTGATACATTCCATAGTAATGGCATACTACTGAGAGAAAATCCAAACCCAAGCAGACTGGAATCTTTCTTACACATGCTGTCTTCTTACTGACATTTTTGAAATAAATCGGTGTGAACGAAATTATTTTAATGATTATATAGTTATAATTTGGTAACTCAGGCTTTTAGTTGAGAACAAATATTAAAGCATGGGAAACAATGAGTGCCTGGTGCTTCTGAAAAGAAAGCCCAAAAGACTCCAATAACAATATTATTATAAAATTTTTCTTAAAATGTAATTCACCAGTATTTGGCAAAATGTTTTCCTCAGGCAACATGATCTACCCAAAAATAACCCTGAATTCTGGACCTTTTTGGACTGGGCTGATAACAGTGCTGTTAAGGAAAAGAGAACTTCTCTGGTGCCTAAATTGAGTCTACACTCATCCATAAATACATCTTACAGGAGCACTCTGTTGCAATCACCACTTGACTATCACAATAATTTCTGAAAAATGATAGTTTAAGTAAAACCTATGGATAAGGCAAGGAAATTCACATGCTAATTTTGAAAGGATCAGTATTTCTCTTGAATAAGGGAAAGTCTCTTGCTATAAGCAATTAGTAATTGGGTGATAGGGCATTTCCCTCTAAAGTTAGAGGACTCAGATTCAGACACCTACCCTGCATTGTTTGCACCTTAAATCTAGGCTTGGGTAGATTTTATCAGACATAACTAACTGACTGTATCTAAGGCATTTGAGGTGCTTGAGACCTATCTCCTAGTTGCTCTGGTTAACTTACTTGCTCTACTGAAGTACTACTTATACCAAGTGGAATATATACAAAGTATTGCTCTGTAAACAAAAACTTGCAGTGGACTCAGCCTTATTGCAAGTGCCTTAACAGGCAGGATAGAATGGTCACTGGAACTGATGCAGTTTGGTAGATTTTTCCAGAAAAATTGCTACACTAAGCCTCTGCTCTCTGTAATTCTCATTTTGCTTTGCTCATTGATCTTACAGTTAAGGCAACTGTCAGGAAAGGCATTGTAACTTGTTTGATACATTCATTTAATAATTTTCACACTGGAATATTCATTCTTTTTAACATCTGAAATTAATCACAGCCCATGGAAATTGTTAGAAGACATGCAACAATGCACAGTTCAGCAATAGAAAAAAGCCTGCATGTAGATGAAGCTGTCAGTTTGTCTGCAGTCATATTTTCCATTCTTGCTTTTCTGCAATATTGCTTAAGAAAGTTAAAAGTTCTTTAAAGGTCTTTCCAGAGTATTGGTAGGCATGTTTTGAAAGATGCTTTGATGGATATGAGTGTATATGGAAATTATCTTCTGAGTCTGAGGTTGGCTTAACATGCAAGTATCATCTTAAACCCAGAAATACACAGAACAGCAGTCAGTTTCTCAAAGGTGAAGGTTCACAAAAGACAGAAATAGAAACTTAATTTTGTACTATTAATATGCTATAGCCTGAAAAGAAATAAGAAATGTTAGCACAGATTAAAGGAATATACTGTGACTAAAATTGGTTTGGTAAAGAGTATTTGAAGCAGGTTTCATTATAGAAGTACCAGAGAGTGGTTTTATTTCCCTGTGATTCGATTTTTAGTGTGAACTGAGATAGTGGACATGTATGAACAATTACACCAGGAATCACAATTATTAGAGATTTTGACTTCTTAATTTTAGATTAGAGAGATGAAAAACTAAGCAAAGGTAAACTTCAGGTATAGTGTAGGTCCTATACATGAGAAAACTCTTGACCAAAAAGTCATTGAATCAACATGGAACTTTATGTCTGAGTCTTGGTGTACGATCACAGACAGTACAGAAGGACTGGATCAAATACAGCTGATTTTAGTCTTCTCGCAGTTTTAGCATGCTCCCCTTAAACTGTATCTAATTTGTAGTAAATGCAGTAGAGTTAGGGAAGTTTGTAATTTTCACAAAAGCCATGTTTGCAGCAAAGTGCTTGACTTCATTTCTGTCTCTGACAGCTATTGATAGCTGATGTCTAGAAGAGTACAGGAACGAGGTAGTTATATACTACGTTCTTCCAGTACAGTCTCACAGCCTCCAAAGACTCATAGTTCAGATATTTCCTAAGGCAGTGATAATGTCTACTGGTCTAAGAGACACTGAAATATTTTCCTTTAATGAATTTGTTCATTCAGTTTTTGAGTCTGAATGATTACACTATACATCATATCATGTTGCAAAATTCCTCAGCTGACCTGCACATTGCATAATGTAACTTTTTGTTTCATTTGAGGCCCCTAATTTCTTCTGTTTGAAAGGTGGTAGACAGAGTCCCTGTTTATCATCTACCTATAATTTATGATGCTACAGATTTGTCATATCTCCCCTAGTTTCATCTTTTCAGGTCGTAAGGTCCTGGTCAAATAGCTCATTTGCAGGATAGAAATTATTCCATGACTTTGATCATGTCTTAGCACTTCACACTAGTTTTTCTAATTGTGTCATTATGTAATTAAAAAATGTGAAAGAGAAGGTTGTAACCTGAATGAATGAATTAAAGAATGAAGGAATTGGTAGACTCTTAAGAGATTTTTGAAAATAATACATTACTGACCTGCAAACGTAAATGAGGTACTTCGCTTAACTGTGATTTACTGATATTTAGTTATGAGCTTCATGTCTTTTTTCTCCAGATATCTTGATTCATGGGATATTGTCAAGAAATAATTCAGTGGGCACTTGCCACAGAGAATACATTCATGGGAATTCAGGGTGTGACTGCCATCACCTCTGTCTCTGCATCATAATCTAAATACAAGCTACAGGAGAAAGGAAATTGTATAGGGTGCTACTGCTATGCCACTTTGTGTAACTGGAGATGTCTTTCATGTTCTTTTCTATGTTTTTCCTTTTCATTATAGCACTTTGGTTGTTCATTTTAATAGATTATATAATCATAATTGACTATTAAAATTTTGGAGTACCAGCCTTGTAGATGAAAGGTACACATTTGTTACACTATAATTAGATTGTACATTCTCCTTGTAAGTGTTTTCATTTAATGGCACTTTGCCGGAAGGTTCTCATTTTAATTTAGTTTGGGTGAAACTAAGGGAACTGAAGGATTGCAGTATAAAGAAGTGGGGGGTTTGTATGTATGACTTATATCCTTTTCAATTGTTTGTTTTTTGTTAATCAGAGATTGCTTCAGTGCCACAGGCTTTAGTACTTTTACAGTCTATGAAACTACTGTTCTTCCTTTAGCAGTATATTTCGAGTTAGACAAAAGCTTTCTGTCAGTTGCCAATTGCTGCTGCCTTTGTGGCTGCAGTGAGAAGGCATTGTAATACAAAAAAAATTATGTGTTGCTGCTACAGAAAAAAACTGGAAAAATTCAAAGGTAAAGATGCTACAATTTTTAAACCAGCATTGCTGCCACAGATTGTATATGAGCATAAATCTGCTTGCCTGAAGAGGCAGGCCAGTTTGTATTCCAGGTACTTCAGAATCTTACAAAGTCAATAGGGATGCATTGCCTTTGCATATCTGAAGATTATCAGAAAATTTTATGCATAGGCTGCTTGCTGTATGGGGAAAACTGTCTATTTGCATTCCCTTTTCTTGGGTTTGAATAATAGAATTGTAAACTTCAGAATCATCAAGCACAGTCTTTGGTCATTATAGGCACCTGTCACTTCATTCTTTTCATAGAACTATCAAGCTCCACCTCTTCCTACATGTTAGGAGTCTTCTGATTTCCAGCCTCTACTTACTCACTTTTGCGCAAATACTGTCTTTTACCTTTTAATCTCATTTCATACTTCTGTACAGATTACTATGTTGTCTACATCTGTTCTCTTGCCTTTGAATTTGTTTTCATCTTTTCCACACAGTGCATATTCTTAAAAGTGTTTAGTCATGATTACTTTTCTACTACAGTACACTACACTTATTTTTGTTGTCCTTATAATACTGATAAACCTTTTGATAATTTCCTCAGGTGCTTAGGAGATCTGTTTTTTTTTCAATAGGGTCCTCTTCTATCTTCCCCTTTAGTGCATTTATTTATGGAGGCTTTTGCCTTTTTTTTGTCTTTATAATCTTCTAATGTGTCCACTGTCTCAAGACTTTGATTTCATTGCATCTTCTTTGACTAATAGTTTCATCTGCCCTCATATGAAAGACTGTCAAAGAACTCTTCACTGTTCTCAGAACATCTTTCAATCATCTGATATATTTTTATCTGAACTACAGCTGTATCTCCACTTCCTGTATTCTTTCTATGTGAATTTTACTAGGTTGCATTCCAGGCATAGATAGCTCCTATCAGGAGCTACTTTAGGGTAATATGCTTTGCATTTAGGCACCTCCACTTTCTTTGTTGTTTAGATATCCTATCCTGTTAAATGCTACCTTCCTGTACCAGCTGAAATGCAGAGAAAGACAGAAGAAGTAAAGACATAATTTGAACCCAATTGAAATCAATAGCAAAACCGTCATGGCATAATTTCATTTGAAGAGAACTCATTGAGATGCAAGATCAAAGACTGGAATTGTTTTTTATTTGTATACATATGAGAAAGTAACCTAGTACTGATCCAAACTGCAAACATGTGGCTTTCTTTGCACAACTGGAAAATTAAGACTAGATGAAATATGAATCAAATATCAATACAATGCTAAGTCTGGTACTTGGGAATTTCTGAGTCATTGTCTCATTAATTCAATTAGATTATTAGGTTTGTCATAGACAGAATCTCTCCAGAAATATGTGTTCTTTATCACACGTATATGCATACAGAGAGATCAATAATGAGATTCTTTCTCTTGTTATCACTCAGGAGTGTTACAGGACTTCTTTCATCTCACAGTCTTCGTACATCCCAGGTATTCCTATAATAGGATTGCATTGCAAGTTGGAGACAGCTTCGCTTGTTTCACATGGTAAAGTGAGGCACTATGAAAATAAATCACTTCCAGCATTACTCAGGAGGCTCGTATCAAGTGGAAATTTACACCGTAAACCTGGAGAGCCAAATTTATGCTATAATTGCAAACCATCCTCCAACTGATTCTGAACTACTTCAGTTTTGACATTATAACATTGTCTTCATAACACAATATTGTCTTTATAGTACCTTATTAGTCCCCTTGCTCTTTTAATTTGTTTCAGTAGTGTTCATTTGAAACACCAGAAGAAGTTGTGCAGAAGATAATTTAAAAAGATAATGTGCATAATAAAATCTAATATGATGCCTATGGCAATTTCACACTGGAAAATAAGCTTCAGGGTAGTGTAGCACTAGCTATCCTTCAGAGAAACACCTCGTAATAATTAACTAAATCTTAAATTCATATTAAAGAAACATAAAAATTAACTATATGCAGGCAGAATTGTAAGCCTGGGATTGCTTATATTTCTGACTTTTGGCTACTTCCTTAAGCTTTCCTCTACAGAGATTTATGCAGTCAGTATGAGCTTCTCATAATGGAAAGAAAAATACTGACAAGACGTAGTATTCTTCCATCAGTGGAGCAGTGAATCAAACTGCATTGTTTAAGTCCTTCCTGAAGTTAATAAATCAGCAGGAAAAGTCCATCCTGAAGACCTAATGTCTCCAAAACAGTCACCTGGTGTCCACAGCAGCTGATATGAATCTACAGTGTCTTTGCTGTTTTGTTCCTTTCCACAGAGACATGACCATAGTTATCCTAGCGATCTTTCTCAATAAAACATAAAGACAAACTAGAACATAGATGACATGATCTACTAACAACAGAGGTAATATACAAGATTTACAATTTAATCTTTTTGATTCACTGTGACTATTTGTCTCCAATGAAGATTAACTACTATGTTTCATGCTTGGGTCACTGCAATTATTTCTTCCTGGCATAGAACTGGAAAGACACTCAGAAATTCCTCCTGCACAGGACACAACAGCCCATGTATCCCTGGAACATACCAGGCACTATTCTCCATATTCCTTACAGGCCCTCCAAAATAAAAAAATGCTAATCCAGCAATCATTTCTCTGTTCTTACCCTAGGAAAACAACTACTCTCAACAGAAGCCCAAGGACTGCAGTACTCCACTGTGAAGCTCTCAGGAACTGAGATCAGGCTGTTCTTGGCAGAGGGCCCTTTGTTATGTTACTTTGTGCCAGAGCTGATTGGAATGAATCTGTTCGCAATCAATTTCAGATCACAATGCTGAACTCAATCTTTCTGCCAAGCCTTTCAATCAGTAACAAGGTAGCTGAAAGAACTTTGAAAGGTACAGATCATCCAGTGAAGTTACTTGTCCTCACAAGAGGTGAAGAGCAGATGGGTTTTTTCATACAAACTGAGGCAAATCTCATATAGGGTATCAGAAAATGTTTCTTGAAAAACATAGTGGGAGCCATACTGAAGCTATTAAAAATACAGATTTAATTTCCAAAATAGTTCCAGAGAGATTTTTTTTTTTGTTAGCCACAACAAAAGAGGAAAGAGACACTTGCTAAGGTAGACCTCTGCTATGATAGCTTGAAAATGCTGTGAGTAGGGTTCATTCCTGGCAGATGGAAGAAATAGTCCTTTTTAAAGGCAAGATTTGAGTTTGAACTCTGGTTTCATATTAGTGAATGCCCTTTTTGCACTCTGAGAAAAAAATCCCGACACTTCTATTTCCAGTCACCCTAAATTAAGACTCTTTTCTAACTTCTCAGTTGAGCTACTGCCTGGAAAAATCAATTATTTGTACTACTCAAATCTCAATTTTGTAATTGCTGCCTAGATAATTTTCTGATGGATGCATTAGTAATATCTATGTATTGTGCCACTGGGTACTCCTTTATACTGGGAAATACTCCTCTGAGGAGAAACAGTAAATACCCAAAATCTAGACATAAAACTTATAAATACAATTGGAAAACATAGCTAAGACTGAAGCTTTTACATTGTACATACAGATTAGCAGAAGAGAAACTCTGTCCAAAAGAGCTTCTCTTATCAAGAGAGCTCATCAGCAGAAGGGAGAAAATAACCTTCACATGGTACAAGGTCTGAAGAATTGAGCTGCAGAGGTTTACAGGTGTTGTGGTTTAGCCTTCACAGCTGACCAAACCACACAGCACTCACCCATTCCTACCAGCACTGGTGGGATGGAAAGGAGAAAAACACAAGGAGGGCTCAAGTGTCTGAGCTAAGGATAAGGAGAACTGATTCACCACATATTGTCATGAGTAGACAACAAAACAGATATGGGGGGGAAACCCCCCAGATTTACTTTAAACAAAATCACAATCAAATGCAGGTAGGGTGAGAGCAGAAGCATACTACAGAAAACCCCCCACCTCTCTCCTGAGGTAGAAACCCTCCTCCCCTGCACTCCTGAGGGACAGGGAAATGACTGGAGCAGGACCCCAGTCCAGTCAAAGATGCCACTGGTCTGTCCTCTTCAGGGGAAAATCCCCTGACTGTCCTTCCCTTCAAGCGACGTGGCAACCCTCCCACAGGAAACAATCCCTACGGGCTCTCACTCTTTCTCTGCCTCTCTCTCTGCGCCTCTCTTTTCTCCCCTTAAATATGCTATTCACAGCAGTGCAGAGGCAGGACTGGCACCAGAGCTGGGGAAACTTTCCTGAACCTTCTCACCTGAGCATGCCCAGCACAAACCCACCACAACAAGACTGTAGATTTTTAGACTTCCCTGTGTTTTTGGAAGTAATTCAGGGGCAGAGGTGACTGATTTACAAAGACTGCTAAAGACATGGTTATTAGCTACATTCTAGTGGAGCTCAAAATACTGTTTAATGAGATGGGCAGAAAGATAAATTGCTGGGTTCAGCTTGACATCTATAGCAGATATAGTGAGTATGTGTTTGAAATGTTTATCATTAATTAGGCATTGTCAGTTACCTCTTGGATGGAGCCAAAGCCATCTTGGGCATGATAAAACCCATAAGCTGCAGTATATATCTCCAGAACTTTATAATTCAAATGAAACAGCTGGGCAAAAATCTCTTCCAACCTGTTAGAGCTATTGATTCTTCTGGATCTATAACATGTTATTAAATTTCCATTCTTAGTAAAGATGGTTGATTCATATTAAGGAAAAAAAAAAGAAGGATTGTAACAAGCAGTTAGGTACATGAGTATCCCATAAAGAAACTCTCCTAGCACACAGGTTGAAGCAGAAAGAGTACAAGGTAGTGGCAATACCTCCATCAAGTGTTGTGTTGGATTCTGCTGGTTTCATCAAAGTTTTGGTCTCTGCATTGGTGTCTCCATGAACACCCCTTTCAGGAGGCAGGAGTCGGCTACTGACACAGAGGCAATACATCCCAGTTTTAATCTACCGCACAAGGACAGATAAATTATTTTAATTCAGCTTCTTGAAATAAACCACTGTTATTTGTAGGAGCATAGCCAGGAACAATGGTTAAAACAAACAAGTAAAAAAACCCGCCTGCACATAAGCTTCTTCAGTTTGACTTCCCTAATACTGGACATTTCTTACCACTCCGTTGAATAAGGGGAAAACTCTTCCTATCATGATTTCTCTCTGAATACCCCTAAAAGCCCTTTTCCATTTGGGACCTAAAAATACAAGACTAGATTCACTTACATATTCAATGCAACACACTCCAGTTGTTCTAATGCACCTGATACCTTCTGGGTTCCCCAGACATAAGTAATTGTCAGGGTGGCACAGGACTAGTGGAACTGGTTTTATTCCTGCTGTGTGTAAAAGGCTACCTGGGCATGGCTAGATGGCTTGGCCTCCAGGAATGTCCTCTTTAAGCCAGAACCTACTTGGGATTGCCCTGACCAAAGTGAAGCCAAGATACTGGACATTTTTTTGGTATGAAGGAGAGCCTTCAAGTGCTACAAAATCAACGGAGGAACGTCTGGCCTATCAAGTATTCTTATGGCTTATTCTGTCCTAGGCTTGGGGCAGAACAAAGTGAAGCCCAACAGCAGTCTGGTGAGCCAGTCCCCCTCAGCTGTGCCAGGCATACCTCAGCTGCAGCCGACAACATGGCATTGAGGCTCAATTAATCATAAGAGGTTATATAACAAGCATGGAATTTCAGCCAGAAAAATTCAAATGTGTTTTCACACAAACCCCTCATTGTCCAGTCCAGTCAATTCTGTTCTGCACCAGCTGCTTTTGTGAACAGTTTTCAGCTTATCCTCAAACAGTATCTGTCCTTGATCACTTAATCGGTATTTAAAGCTGTGTCTGTGATGTTATTGATCCCACTTGTGCCTCCAGCGTGTGTTTTCAATGGAAAATCCAGCACAGAAGGTGCAGAGTACTTTCTGAGCATCCACAAGAAGATGCAGTTTTCTTCTTTCTGATTTTATAGTTTGTTGTATAATAGCAATAATCTCTATTGCTTTCATATACTTGCAAAAAATGGCTTTTGAGATCGATGAAATGTCTGAGCTTCACTTTGGCTATTAATCATTCTCAGTAGCCATTTATTGCTTCATATATTACAAATAACAGAAGTTATTCTTAAACCTACCCAGATAGCTGAGGACTGCAAATTTCAAACCTAACTCTCGATGACAGATTCACTGATGGCAATCCCTGTATTGTCTTTTATAAGAGTAAGTAATAATAACAGCACTGTGCCTTCCACCTGCAGACTTGAAAACCCACTATATAATGCATTAAGGAAAAATGAACCTTGCTTCTGTAGTTGAACGAGGGGGGGAATGTGAGGGTATAGGTACAAAATATCTGTAAACAAGCTTCACCATTTTTTTTTTTTCATATCTGAGAAAGCAGTATTTGTAAACAGACTGATTTGTAATACCTAACTTTGGTGCCATACTGCTAGCAAAGCTCCCTGGGAGTCAACCCTCTGTCTGCAGCTAGGGGAACAGGCAGTAACTGCCCTGGGAGAGAGGCTGTGTTAATTTTCCTGATCAACATGAACAAGACTTGTATGAAACAAGTATTTCCCAAACAAACTTGCTCCACGTATTTCCCAATCTGACTAGTCTTCAGTCCCTCTCTTTGATCCCTAGTCTGTTTCTTCCT
Source organism: Galbula dea (assembly GCA_013399015.1). Taxonomy (NCBI): domain Eukaryota; kingdom Metazoa; phylum Chordata; class Aves; order Piciformes; family Galbulidae; genus Galbula; species Galbula dea. Next base: position 535,626 of record VWZX01005818.1, read on the forward strand.
TGGTCCTAATAATGTCTTTTGGCTAATCATGACAAAAAAATGGACAGTGGCACTGAAGGAGAGAAATTCCCTGTAAGTTTGGGTTGGGAAAACATGTTCTAACCCTGAGAATGATAATGTGTGTCCTTCACAAATGATGAACTACCATGAACTTGAGCACAGTATGCTCTTCTCTTGTAAGAGAGGCTTCTGCTTTGACATATATCTGTCTCTTGGATGTCTCTGCTTTGAACATCCATCATCTTTTATTCCAATAAAAATACATAGACTATTTCTCAGTTCAGTGGAATTCCTTATTTGTTTACTCAGATAATGACATCGGTATAATTTTTTTGCCTACATATGGGATTTATCAAGTCTTGTAAGAAACCACCATGACTCTAGTGTCTATGACCACTTTGACTGTGAGCAGCCAGCTGCTAAGGAGCAACCAGGGTATTCTCACAACATGGCACTAAACATCTTACTGTTGCCTTAGGTAGCCTATGAGGCTGTGTGAGATCAAACTGTAAATGAGTCATGACGAAGAAAAGATGTTGTCTGGAGCTCAGAAAAAGAACCACAGACATCTTGTCTCTTCCATATGACTTACATTACATCAGGGTAGATGGTCAATAGGTCACAATACTAGGTCCACCAGCAACAGTGGCAGTAAGTACATACTGGGGTGGGTACAACAATATCAGTTTGACAGCACTGCAAATATATACCTCCTTATCCTAAAGATTTACAGTGACATAAGATGAAGATGGGATATTCCCTCACCTACTTTTCTTTTCTGCAAGAGTCAGAAAGCCAAAGTAAAACTCACCTGCGATATCCCAATTTTTTTTTTTTTGGGGGGGGTCTCAGCTACCATGAAGAAACAGAGGGGAAAAGCAGCTTTAATGGTTGTGACAGCCTTTTGATAATAGGCTCAGCAAGAGACTGTTTTATTATTTTTTCAACTAAAGGACAGAATTTACTTTCTTCTCTCAAGTCTAGCCTAGGTACTCTACTCTCCAGTATTACATTATCTTTAACCTTGCTTCATACTTTAAAAGCTCTTTATCCAGATTAACCTCCTCTATTCCCAGAGTTTATTTTAACATTTTCTACAATTTAGTAATGATTCATGTTGCTGAGTCTACTTCTGCATATGAAATAGGTCTATACTATTAATGACAGCAATTTTATGTTATTACAGCACACAGTTGCAACAAGCACTGTGTGACAAGAAAGCTGAAGAAAAGCCTGCTTCAAAACTTCCCTGGTTTCCAACAAAACCTTTGTCACGTTGCATTTTCATTATGTTTACGTAAGACATTGTGCCACCCTGCAAAATACCTGTCTTCACAATGCATTCTTTTTCCATGGATTGTTTCCTTTTGCATATTAGAAACAATACTTTAATAATGGAAGTAGAGGTGATTTGCTCTTTAGTCTCTCTGGCTTGACAAAAGATCAGAAGGGGGAGAATTGGTTTCTGCTCCTTATGCATCACTGACAGAATTGTTTTCACATTTTCAGTCTAATCTAAATTATGCTTGTGTAACTCCAGAGTCTGACAGAAAAGGTTCAGGGCTCAAACTGAGAGACTCTTGTAATTTGCTCTTGGAAGTTTCAAGAAGTATTACTGACCTCCTCCCCAACCCTCCCTTACTCTTCTATCCTGCTTTTCAGAAAGACATTTGTTAGGAATGTCTGAGGTGGTGGTTCATACATCTCAACAAGGTCTTGCCAGCCCTCTTCAGAAAAGGATGAAGAGCAGATCCTCCATAGATCTGATGAATGCATATAAATCATATTAATAAAATAGTATTTTATCTTTAGGTACCTAAGGAGGAATATAAGTCCTCTTGCCTGAATATAATAACTGACACAGTGGGTCAAACCAGAGATCCAGCTAGTTATCCTGTTTCTGCTGCTGGCCAATAGCATATGCCTAAGGAAGACTATAAGAACATAGCATGTGCAGAATAATGTTTCCCATCTTTTAGAAAACAGCATTTTACTGTGATTACAAAACCCCCCTTGTTAGCTAGTGAACAGAGCACAGGAGCCTGGAAAGATGAGTTCTCTAAATGACTCTTCCTCTGAATTGCTTTGTGCCCTCAGGCAATTCACAAAGGTTGTGACTCATTTACCAAGTCAGTATGAAAATATTCGTCAGGCTTTGCAAGCTGGTAGGGACTGGATGCCCTTAGAAAGCTGTGTGTCACTGCAGTATAGCTTGTGACACAATAGCCATAAAACCTGCTACTGCCAAAAAGGGAAAAATGTACCATGAAAAGGGGCTTAAAGATGCTGTCATATCTTGAAAATCAAATAGACAAGTCAGTTTCTAAATTTATGATCCAAGGAAATTTGTACAGAGTAGAAATGGCAGACAGGTTAGAATTATGTGGTTGTATGTCAGTAAATTTTTGTTTACATTTTAATAAAAATAGTGAAAGAGCTAATGAGCAGAGAAAAATACCATAAGTGGCAGAGAACAATAGCATAAGCACCTTTCGAACAAATGTTCAATGAAAATTAGTGCTAGCATGATCTTGCAACCCCGAAACAGAGACAAGGAGACTAGTTTTGTGTTGAATTGAAACACAAAAGTTTCTCTAAGGCTTGTTGTGTCCAAAATTCTCTACTGTGTCTAAGGTAAGTATGCTATAAATTCTTTCTTATGAAAATGGTAAGATTGATGAGATTATTTGCAAATTGATTTCAGAAACCTCTAAGATATTCCATAGTTATGTTCTAGAGACATTATTTATCATCTTTATATTTTGAAGATGCTATTCTGAATCCATCAGTATGCCCTCTTATTTCACAGTTGTCTCCCTACATATTTGTGTATCATTTACATTATTACATCAGTGACCAATTTTCAAAACCTAGAAAACAAAAATATAACTCCACAGAAAAAAACTGTACCTCATGTTATGTCCCTTAATTTCTGTTTTTCTTTTATCTAATAGAAAAATAATGAAAACTAATTTACTGAGTGAATTACATATATAAGTGGAAAAATATGCATGAGTTTCCTCGCTATATTCCAGCAAATTGCATATTATTCATCAATAATATTATCCAGTCATGTGGAATATTAAATAATAGGTTGGCTGCTTTCCATGAATTTCACCAAATACCTCTTTTATACTTAAAATAAGTCTTACAACTTCAATGAGAAAAAGGTCAATCAGAAAAGTCCAATCATCTTCTTCACTATGTCAGTTTAGAGTAGAGATTTTAGCTGTCTAACAGTGGAGTTCTGTCATGCTTCATTTGATAGTCTGTCCTCTTCTCTGTTGGCTGCTACTTTATCAAGGTAACATCAATCTAAAAAACATCCACAGATCTTGCAGGTTATGAAAAATGTATTTTGTTCTTTACAATGGTGATTTGCCTAGTGGCAAATTGTCACACAACCCTTAATTTGTGGGTAGATTAGTATTTTTCTTTTTTTCTTTAGAGTCTCACCATCAAAGCTTATATCAACTTATATTCAGAAAATGTAAAAATTAATGGTAAAAATGTTCTTTTTTAAAAATTATCTTCTTCAATATCACCTGCCATATAAAAGGTATATGCAAGGGGATTTTTGCAAAACATTGCTTGATCAGCAGCAAGGAAATTGCTTCCTATCAAAGTCTGAATGTTACTATGTGGCGATGTTTTCATCAGATGGGCTTGTCTGTACAGAAAAGCTGACCAGAAGAGTTCTTATTCAAAGTATGATTTTCTAAAATGCTCCTTTCCAAAGTAATAGTTTACTTTTACAGGGGTGCAGGAATGATGTGTCAGAGAGAATGCATTCTACTCAAATTTGTTGCTTTAAAATCTCTGCAAAGAACTGGAGATTAAATTTATTCTTTGCCCCAGTCTTTTCACAGAATGTTAAGAGTTGGAAGGGGCCTCAATAGATCATCTAGTCCAAACCCTCTGCCACAGCAGGATTCCCTAGACCAGGTCACACAGAAGCACGTCCAGATGGGTTTTGATTATCTCCAGAGAAGGAGACTCACAACCTCTCTGGGCAGTCTGTTCCAGTGCTCTGGCACCTGAAGTGGGAAAAAATTTTTTTTATATTCACACAGAACCTCCTATGCTTTAGCTTACAACCATTGCCCCTTGTCTTGTTACTGGGCTTCGCTGAGAGAAGGCTGACCCCATCCTCCTGACACTCATGCTTAACATATTTAAAAGCATAAATGAGGTCACCCCTTAGTCTCCTCTTCTACAAGCTACAGAGACCCAGCTCCCCCAGCCTTCGAAAGCTATTAAATAAAAAGACTGATTACAAGCATTTGTGGCATGTAGTCTGCCTCCATCCACAGTAAATCAATGAGTTACCACATTGCATATTCATAACATATTTCCCAGGATAGTCTTTCTCAGATCAATGGACCCATATGGCTTCTACTATCTATTAGGCACTACTACCTCCAAGTATAATTTAATTATAATTTGCCTTGTGCCTGGGAAATAGTAGCAGGCAAGTTAAAGAGAAGGACACTACTTTCTCATGGTTGTCAAGAAATTGGTCCAGACCATGAGTAACCAAACTCAGAAAGTGAATTCTCTCATATCAGCCAAATTATTTTCTTCCTAAAAGTCTGAAAGTAAAATAACAGCATGGCAGAGGAATGCTCTAATGTAAAATCAGCATAACTGGAGAAAATCTACATGAATATAACAAGAAAGCATGACAAATTATAACTGTGCAAGCTCAGAGTGGTTGTCAGCTGTTTCATGCCAATGCCAGTACTGATAGTGGACTATCAATACTATTCTTTTTTTTAATAAAACAAGCCTAGATTAATTTCTAAAATTTATGAGGGGATAGAGTGCACCCTTAGTAAGTTTGCAGATGACACTAAGCTGGGTGGGAGTGTCGATCTGCTTGAGGGTAGGCAGGCTCTGCAGAGGGACCTAGACAGGCTGGATTGATGGGCAGAGACCAATGAGATGAGTTTTAATAAGGCTAAATGTAAAGTCCTGCATTTTGGGCGTAACAACCCCCAGCAGCACTACAGGCTCGGGAAGGTGTGGCTGGAGAGCTCCCCAGCAGAGAAGGACCTGGGGGTGCTGATTGACGGCCGGCTGAACATGAGTCAGCAGTGTGCCCAGGTGGCTAAGAAGGCCAATGGCATCCTGGCTTGCATCAGGAATAGTGTGACCAGCAGGAGCAGGGAGGTGATCTTGCCACTGTACTCGGCACTGGTGAGGCCACACCTCGAGTACTGTGTGCAGTTTTGGGCACCGCAGTTTAGGAAGGACATTGAGCTACTAGAGAGGGTGCAGAGAAGGGCAACTAAGCTAGTCAGGGGTCTGGAAAACAGGCCTTATGAGGAGAGGCTTAGGGAGCTGGGCTTGTTTAGCCTGGAGAAGAGGAGGCTGAGGGGAGACCTTATCGCTCTCTTCAGCTACTTGAAAGGCCATTCTAGGGAGGCGGGTGTTGGCCTCTTCTCCCTTGTGACTAGTGACAGGACTAGAGGGAATGGGCTTAAGCTGAGCCAGGGTAGGTTTAGATTAGATATTAGGAAGAATTTCTTTACTGAAAGAGTGGTTAGATGTTGGAATAGGCTGCCCAGGGAGGTGGTGGAGTCACCATCCCTGGAGGTTTTTAAGAAGAGGATAGATGTGTTTCTTCAGGGGATGATTTAGGGGTAAGAGTAGTGTAGTGCTATCGGTTGGACTAGATGATCTTGAGCGTCCTTTCCAACCATAATGATTCTGTGATTCTGTGACTCAAACTTATCTTCCCAAAGCTATGAATTTACCCAGAGCAGGAAAAGAGAAAAAGACCTAAGAGAACTGGATAGAGTTTCACAGAGAGGATACTTTTCTATCTTATGCCAACAACCATTCCTCTTTGCTTGTTCCAGTTTATGGAAAGAGATTAAGAATGCTTAGCACTCTGAGAGGTATGAAAGCCAAATAAATACTACATTTAATTTTGAATAAAGTTTGAAAAGTAACACTCTTTTCATTGTGCATTGATAAGCTACCAAGTGACCATTCATCTGCATGGACCTGTGTACAGGGGAAGGAATTTGAACATTATGGGACAGGCAAAATGCCCTTTGATTGAGTTATGTCATGAAGAGCTATATTATATATTGCATTCCTCCATTTCCGGCCAATAATGTTGAAACATTGCTTTCATTAGTGTCTAACTAAATTAGTTGCAGTGGGTCCTATCTTCTACTGACATAGGCTGTGTAAGCATACGCAATTGGGTCAGTGAAAATAAGTTAAGTCATTCAGCAGAAAATCAGGGTTACCAGCATACTTAGATAAACTGTAGAGTCCTTGATGTCAGAGCTGAGCTGCTTGATACTGTTACAGGTGTTTTAGAGAGTAAAATGAATACAGTAGTGTTTCCATCAAAGAGCATTGTATTCTACATACTGTCTTCTTCACCTTTACGGAGCAACACCATCAATAACTGTCACAGACTTCTGTAATAGATCAAGCTGTCCCTCAAGGCACAAAGTTTTGTCAACCTTTTTACTTCTTAAAACAATATATTCCCATTAACAGGTAAAATGTTGCCTTTAAATCAGATTTTGCTGTTATTAAGAACATCACAAGTGAGGAATTGCAGGACAATAGAACAGAATTTGCAAGAAAAACCTTTCACAATAAATCCCTTCAGAAAGGAATAAAAATAACATTTCAGTCCTGATGAAGCAGAAGTCCTGGATAGGATCCAGCAACCAAGCCTGAGCGGAAAAGCTGCAGCTTAATATCTTTGCTTATAGAGAAGGAGCTTTTCAACTCCAGCCTGACTTCCTCCGAGGGTAACCCAGTGCAAGTGCATTATCTTGATTCATGCAGTAGAGGACAGTATTCTACACATCATCACCTCCCTGGCCAATGTGGTGTGGGAAAACACAGCCCCTGCTTTCATCAAGCCCTGTCTGTTCTCCAGATTCAAAAGAGAGGTTGCAATAAGTTGTGGATGAAAAGCCATGCAGACCAAGGACGAAATATTATCAAGGCATAATTAATATCAACCACTGCAATAATAAAAGGATCAAATAGAATTTCTGTGTAAAGGTATGCGAGTATGTTTCCTGACCTGAGTTTTGTTGTGCATGAGCACCCTGAAATTCCCATCCTGTTCTTCCTACCTGCCCACCAGAGCTGAAACCTGTGATAATAAACAAACTGCAACTCAATCCTCATCAAATCTCAAAGTTCAACCACCTATACTCTCTGAATCCATAATGTACTGCTGTGCTCTAAATTTCCTGGAACTCAATCAGATGATTCTGAATACAAGCAAGACACAGAAGCATGGAATTCTAGGGGAAAAATGCATTTATAAAGGTTGTTAAATGATTTATAAAGGTTGTTAAATGATTATGCTAGTTGTTTCAATGCTTAACTAGTGCTTCTAGGGGACTATTTAATTAAGTTTTCCTTGAAAGATCCCAACTATTAGCATGTTGTGTCAGGTCTGGGAAACATAACTAAATTCTCGGTTGACGCTTTAATATAAATATGTAATATTGACCTGCCCGCCTCCAAGTATGATGCTGAGGAATAAATTTATAATTGTCCTAACAAAAAATCATCAGCATAACTGTTCTGAAGAGCTAGAAATTAGTATTTTTTTAGAAAATTTTCTTCATGATGGACTTTTGGTCCAGTCAGTCATTATGTAGAGCCTTCATATAAATTTGATTAGGAAGCATCAATGACATTATACCTTTGGTCCTGCAATGTTTATTTATTAAGAACAGTCAGAAAGTCATGTTTTCTGGAACAGGATAGTAATTAAATGACAAAAGGCAGAATTTGGGATTCTACCCTTCCAATTCGAAGATGTTTTCCGGCAATACCAAAGGTTCCTTCTCCTCAGTTTTAAGGTCGTGCTGTTTGAATGTTTCCTACTTTATCTTAGATTCTTGCGTTTTGTCTTTGCTTCTCTTCATATTTATCTATGCTTGTTCACAAAGTCATTGCTCAAACAAAGTAGTGGGTAGACCTCATGCTTACAGGCAAAACTTGCCATAAAGTACCATGGTACTACCTACTTCAACTGTTCTCTGTAAAATCCACAAGCATATGTCTAGTTTCTGTGGTACAAGGAACAGTACAAATGCACCAGGAAAAAAAGATCCATCTAGCTGCATAAACTTCAGTCAAATTACATCACCATTAAATTAATTCCTTATGTCATTAACACTTTTTAATAAACTAAAATTAGATTTTTTGAATAAAGTTGCTAGATAGTTTTGTGCTATTGTTGCAATGATAAATGGCTGCTGTGGGTAAAATAATAGAAAGAGAAGAATAAGGTCTCTGAATTGTCTATATTCTCACAGAATTTTAGGGTAATTCAGGTTGGAAGGGATTTCACAAGTTGTCTAGTCCTACATTCTGTTCAAACTAGGGTCAGAATTGAATTCAGACCAGGTTTCCCAGGGGTTTGCTCAATGATGTAGTGAAATATTCCAAGGATGGAGATTCCACAGACTCCCTCAACCCTGGCCCAATGATTAATTATCCTCATACAGAATATTTTTACCTATTATCTATTCAGAATCTCCTACTTCAATTGCCTCTCATTTTTGTACTGTAAGGAGCCTGTCTCTGTCTTGGTAACTTCCTCATAGATATTGGAAGGCTACTTGGTCTTCTGCTATGTCTTCTCTTCTGTACTCTAAACAAGCTCATTTCTTCTCATATGACTTACAGAATCACAGAATGTTAGGAGTTGGAAGGGACCTTGAAAGATCATCCAGTCTAACCCCCCTGCCACAGCAGGATTCCCTAGACCAGGTTACTCCATTTGCCTGGCCATTGTGGTGGCCCTTCTCCACATGTCTGTCTAATGTGGAGGTAAAGTCATGCAAGGGAGGCAGATTTATCTGCAGTTATTCTAAAAAAGAATATGACACGCTTTTATCACTGCATTATGATTAATTGCAAAATTAAAAAGTTATTTTTCATATCATTGCCATTAACTGGAATCTCATAAGAGACTACCTCTAGGCAGAAATAAAGAACCACTGACCTGACTGTGACTGGAGACCACATGAAATCCTCATGGTTGTGAATTGGGCAGCACTTACCTAAGGCTTTGGTCAGCATCCAGCAAACTGTCTTCATTGCATTGCCTTAGAGAAATCTTCACTATTAATGGTAAATATGACAATCTTCTCAGTCCATCTGGTGAATATAAAGGAAGAGGCTTTTCCATCCTGAAAGCTGAAGAAAAACAAAACAAAGTGAAAGAAACAGACATATGCACACACACACACAAACCCCAACCAAACCAAAAAAACAAACTAAACCAAACCAACCACCCAACCAAAAACCCCTCCAGGAAATTGAAAACAACAAAATTTTTCCATTAGAATATATCCCTTATCACCCTTGGCCTTATCCAATTTATATTATTCGTATAGCAGTTGTCTGTCTATATTTATAAGACTACCCAATTGCTTGGAGTAAAAACTTATAAATAATCTATTCTTACATATACATAAGGTTATAAATGCATCTACTGGTAACAGATGGATTTCAATGCACCAGTTTATACATGCTATATCCTTCTGCTCCATTCTATAAAAATTCAAAGACTAAACTTGATTTGTCCATTTCTGATCTGATAGAGAATGTGTGTCAAGCACCCGGCTATTTCAGCCCTTGGGAATGATTCCAGTGAAACAATCAGTTGGGGAAGGTGTGATTTACCAGAGTCCTGTTTCTGCATTAGTTCAAAGGTCTATGAGTAAATACATGGAAAAATTGCAGCTTTTGAGGCATAATCCTCATTCCAGAGGGACTATAAAGCACTGTAACTCAAGGCATGCAGCTATTCGAAGACATGAAGTGTTCCCTTTCTAGGTAGTATTAGCAGAATTAGAGTAATAAAATGACCTTATTTTAGAAGGTACCTGGCCTATCTTTTTAATTCGTAAGGTTTTTACTTAGTAATTGGAACTCTCAATTTCCTTCAAGGAAGGCATGCTGAAATCTGAAAATCAGGATTTCAGAGGTTCTATTGTGGTTAGGAGATGTCAGAGAGAACTGTATGATATGTCTAAGACACTAATTACATCTCTGTAGGGCAGAAATGGGATACAGGTTTCCAGAGGTATGAAGGGGATGTGGGAGAAGCACTCAGTAAAGGTCTTTGTGTGAAAAATCTGAAACAGTCTTTCTGGAGTGAAAAAATAGAAGGCATTACATAAAAAACCACCCAGCTTTCCATGAAAAACAATCCCATGGAATGAATTGGTTCAGTTCTTTAAGTAACTCACGGAAGTTGTAGCATTCCTTGAATTACTAGAATTCTGGAAATTACTTCTTGCCCCTGAAGGGCTTATGTCTCACAGAAATAAGGAAGGTTGCCTCCTTGTTTTTACAAAACGCACAGCTGTGTGTTTCACAGCAAAATACATTAAAGCACAAGAGGCGTATCTTTCCCTTTGTCTTGCAATGCATCAGGCATACGACAAATAATAAAATAACAGCATAAGTGTGGCTGGGATTAGAATACTATTACCATACTCTGGAGACTCTGTCATGCTCTTTCATGACAGAGACTTTCACTCTTGGCAACCCACTTGCCAGTTCACATCACAGTTTGAGAAAGATCTGCCAGGCTATCAGCTACAGACGAGAACAAGAAAACCTGGATATATATTTTATTAACTTGCTCTCTGCATGAGTGTTTCTCAGCAAGACCTTTGAATATAGCTTGTGAGTACTGGCCAGTACAGAAGAGAGTGCAATTTCTAACACTCCTTTCCAATGAATTCTTAGTCTGTCTTCTTAAAATGGCTGATATCAAGGCAAAATATATATCCTTGAGTTTTTCCTGCTTTTACGCTGCTCTAATCTTTGCTTGTGTATGATTATATTGAATATGTTAGAAGAATATGAGGAGGTCTGTTTCTACTGAAATTGTCAAGGTTTTAGCAGTTTTGTACAAACAGGAAGATGAATGTAAACTGTATAGTAAATGCTGGAACTCACCATGGCATGGCACTAATGGAGTTAAACACAGCCCTGAGTGCTGTGATTACTCCACCTTTATATTTTCACTGACAGTTCTCTTTCTCTCTCTGGATTGTCATGTAGCCCTTTTGCTCTGTCTGTTCACATTACACAGTAGCTCCTCTAGTGTCTCTTTCAATTTTTTCTGTACAAATGCATTCCCTGTGATATATTAAAATTTGGGCACAGAAGACATCCTTAGGCTCACTGTTGCTTTGATGCACTTATCTTTAGGCATAATAAATAAAAAATAATAAACTTCTGGCCAAAATATCAGGTGCATCTACAAAAATTAATTTTCACAAAAGATTGGCACCATAAAATTTCCCTTATGGTGGACTTGAAAATTCTTCCATAGCACCACTAGTTTCAATGTTTGTATCAGTGAACAGAGAAACTTCCAGTAATAAAACTGATGGTGGCAAAGGCTTTGATGAAGAAATAGGTTCAGATTTGTGAGAGAAGACCACGTGTCCTCAGGCAGGGGCAGGCAAAGAAAACATTGCTGTATATGGACCCTAGTACTACAGATTATACTACTAAATAAATAGGGACTTGGTGGATATTTTACTTCCAAAGGAGAATTGGCAGGTAACATTTGATATGAGAACATTCAAGTTTTGCAACTGAGAAGTTAACATCTCCTTGAATAACTTTAGAGCTCCTCCTCTTTCCCCACATGACTTTGGATGTGATTTGAGCTGACACCCACAGTTGTGTGTTTGAATAGCTCTATTCGGTGCTAGGTTACAGTTTACATGTCAACTTCCAAACCTAAATATCATGAAACTCTTGATTATGTTTGTCAGCCTACCCTGAATTTTTACTTCATTATGAAATTTATTGAAAAAGAAACATTGAGCACTTGATTTCCCTCTTTTGGATCTCTTTTAAATATTACAAAAAACCTCACTGAACAATATAAATTCCCCTCAAAGGATTTGTATCTCTCTGTATCAATAATAGCTTATAAACCAGAAAAGTCTACTTTAAGAACTTTGCACAACTTTCTGCTTTGTTAATATAGAGTTTGGCCTCTTAGATTTTATAACATATATATATATAACCAGTATAAATGAAAGCACACATAAAAAGAACTGTATGATCTATATACTTCCCATGGAAAATTTAAACATTTAAAATGAATGAATTCTGAAAGGAACATCTCTGAGCATTATTGACTGAAAAAGCAGATGGTACAAGGATGCATTAGTGTCACAGAGCATTACCTTCATCCTTAGGAGCAGAGATGGCTTTTCAATGATGCACTGGGCTTTTTTCATTGGTTTCTAGGTGGTTCAAGTCATAAAACATGAACCCCCTGCTTATTACTGAGGTGTGTACCAAAGAAATGAATGTATCTCTGATTCACACTTTGCATATAGATTGCTTCTCTAAGGGGAAAATTCAGCTTAAAGCTGATAAGTCATTTAAGTCTCACCTAAAACCTTAAAATAGAGTGTAAGTATGACTCAAATTATGCATGAACCTTCAGCTAGCCTTTGCAGAAAGGTAAACTCAGTCTCTTTAACCCTCACAGCTCAGAGTTAACCTGTTTTCAATTTTGAGGAGGATGAAGGTTTGGCACATGAAGACACCTACTTGTCTTTTTCAACTTCACCTCTTTTTCCAGAGGCTCAAATCTTTTCCCATCACATAGCCACATGAAACATGCTTTTAAAAATAATTCCCAAGTTTTCTAACAGCAATATTTAGATTATCCTATCATAACATAGAGTAGAAATCTGTTCCAGCCTTGGAGTGCATTCTGTAAGGGTCACCGTGTCTCGCCCCAGGCTCTGATGTTCTTCCAAGGGTTCCCCAACATAGAGCAGCAGCCAGGATGAGGCAGAGAGGCAGCTGCCTTCTCCTACACTCAACCAAAATTTTTACTAGAAAATACCCTATAAACAAACCAATAAAATGGATTCTATTCATCACAGAAATGTATTTCATAAGAAAAAACCTGTTCTTAATAAAGAACATTATTTTAGTTCACTTTAGAACCATCTCAGGACAAGAAATTTTGCTAGAGAAACTGAAGAAACATTAAACATTTACATTTTTCTGGCTTGACTCTGAGGTCACCTTTGCCTCATACCATTATCCATCTTCTCAAACACACAGGAACATACAAGCCTGTTGGGGCCTTACTGTGCAACTGTGACAGACCCAGGAAGTGTTCCCACTCCAGTATAACAATTTAATCTTCATTAATTTTCACCTAGTTTAAAAGGGACTCCTCTGGACAAACTTCAACATTCAAAGTCTGTGTAAGCATTCTCTGGGGTTTTCTGTTCAGCCAGACATTGAACGTGTGTCTGGATACCACCTCACAGAGAACAGCTGTACATCAGCAGGAAGAAGAAGATACGTGACCTCACAAGTCTTTCACTGGTCTCACTGCTGCTTCTTGATCAAGGTTAAAATAAGTCATACTAAATTGCCATCAGAGGCTGGGCCTTGATCCAAGCATGCACACCAATCCACAGTGCACTTTTGCTAAAGAAGATGCTGAGAGTGCAGGGACTTGCCCTTGGTATAAAGAAATAGTCCATGTTCCTGGTTACCTCTAAATTTCTCACACCTTTTAGAAAATATGTCATGAAGATGTGCCTGTGGCAACAAAACTGCCTTTAGAGCTACATTATTATCCCTAAACCATCCCCCTAACTGCCACATCTACCCATTTTTTTGAAACCTCCAGGGATGGTGACTCCACCACTTCCCTGGGCAACCTATTCCAATACTGCACCACTTTTTTGGTGAAGAAATTTTTCCTAATATTTAATCTAAACCTGCCCTGGCACAACTTGAACCCATTCCCTCTGGTCCTATTGCTAGTCACAAGGGAGAAAAGGCCAACATTCACCTCTCTACGACCTCTTTTCAGTTAACTGAAGAGAGCGATAAGGTCTCCTGTCAGCCTCCTCCAGGTACTTCCTGGTTAAAGGTAGGATTCATCTCATCTAGTTTAGCCCTCTGGAAGTTAGGCATACAGTATGAGCCACTTGCGAGGTTGCTTTTATAGTCAGTGTAGAGAACAAGGCTCTCACAGAAGGTGATTAATCCCACCTAACTCAGGAAGGGATGAATTTTTGATTTAAAGTGCCTGTGAGGTCAGCTGCTGTCTCTGTGTGGGTGATAAACTTGATTTATATACCTAACATTTAAATAACTATAATTAGTACAGATCAGTCCTTTAAATGATCCAATGGCTTAATAAAATACAGGCTCTTTCTCTTTTAAAAGCCAGATTTGTCAGTGTATGTGCTACAGGTTTCAGTTTATGGTGAAATAAAGGTCAACATCATGCACTGCCTGTGCATTGTGAGCCCTGGCTTAGGCACAAGTGTATGTTGAGGTCCAAAATGGTGATAAATGGTAGCATTATGACTTCTCCTGCACTGGTCAGTCCTGAAGGCAGGGCTGTGTCACAAGGAAGTTCCATCTAACGCATCAAACCCCCCCCAACAAACAATAAACGCATGTCAGGTTGAATATTTATAAATAATCTTTTAGGATTTTTTGTTGTTGTTTCATTTTTTTTTCTAGTGACAACTTAGACAAGTGGAAATAGGCTGGTTACAGGAACAGAAATTGAATGAAACATAGTGAAAAGTGGCAAGTTTCCTCTTCTGTTTGCGTTAATGAGACCCTGTAGGACAGCAAGAAGGTGGTTTTAACTGTTCTGATTAGCTTGACCTAAAAGCTATTTCATGATTCACACAGAGAAAATGTTATTTAAAATGATCAAACTGATGATCAAATAAAGACTAGTTAACAATAGAGATTTTAATATACCCTCTTCACAGCATCTTCTGTTCCTTCCAACCCCTTGCCAGGTTGTATTAAATATAATGTCCTGAGCTGTGCACAATTCCTACCAGAAATCTTGTGTGTTTAAGCACACAGGATACTTTTCTAGCAGTCTTTTAAGTGTCACCTTTAAAATACACTAGATATAAATTCAGGATGACTGTGTTTCACACTTTCTTATGTCTCCTTCTTGACCTCCAAAGAAGTAGTCTCTTTGAGTGTACCCTGTACCTTGCTGGTGAAATCTGTCTAGGAAGGAGCTTGCTGAAAGCTTTCACTGCATGGGAGTTCACTGCTTGTTGCCTGCTTTGGGGAAGCTGTCCTAGAAACCTGCTGGGAATTCTCTTGTTATAGATGAACATTGTCCACACTAGATTTTTCTTCTATTGCTAGCTATTTTTGTTGGTGGTGCAACTTCATTACTGCTTGGGAACTACTGGCATTTTAATCAGGGGCATCTCATTCGACTCTAGCTGCTGGTGAAAAGGGAATAAAGGATGTATTTGAACCATCCTTCTAGCAAAACAGAATTCTTCCTGTTGAATACTGCAGAGCCAGAGAGGTAAGACTCTTCAGATGATTAGAGGGAAGAATTGAAATTCAATTCTACAAACAGTAGTTTGAAATGAGACCTAAGCTGCAGGTTCTGTTATAATGAGAGCAACAGGTTGGACAAATGAGAGAAAGGCATGAGGCACATATGTAATGTAAATCAGCATATTAAGTAATCTTTGAACTTATAAAGGACTCCTTTTATATGTGTTAGAAACCTATTTGGACAAGGGGTATCAAATGTGCATAGGAGTCAGTTCCTTTTTTTTCCCATTAGTATGTAGCTTGAAGTCTTTTCTAAGCCAGAAAAAAGTACATCTCTGTAATGTGGTCATTGTCCTAGAGCAAATTAGTAGAGATCATGAAATCATTGCTTCTACTGAAGGCTGTTTCCAATCTATTTCATTAGCACAATGTTCATTCCGGTTAAAGCTGAGTCAAACTAAAGTTAGCAACTAGCAGACTGAAACACTGCATCTTTTTAATAACAAAATTCCTGAACTCAAAAATATAGTATCTCAGATACAAGATCAAATGACAGATTGTAGCATTTTCTTGAGAAGGACTTTAAAAATAGATTAAACTGTACCCATGCCTGATTCCTTTTGAGAAAAACATGTTATAAAGGGATTATATTGACAAGATACAACAAAGACCAAATTAAATCCTGAGTTATAACTTAGAAAAAAATGAATGTCTTTTTTTGTGTGTGTCTGAATATCATAAAAGTAATGATAAAAGGGAGAACCCCACCAAATACCATCCAGGTCACATTTAAATTTGAAAGCAACAGCCTGTAATCTATTCAGATGTTAAACCCTTACAGGCTCTGGTGCACATTCCTATTCGTACCCACAAAGCCAAGCTTACCAGGATATGACTTGTGAGATTTGTATATATTCACTTGCAGGAATCACTTGTGTAAGGTAAGTTTCATACTTGCGTGGGCAAAACAGGCAGCAAGTCTCACATTTCAGTCTGGACATGATCCTGACAGTGCACTTCTGAATTTCTGGCTACTAATATTGGTATCACAAACAAGTGACCAGAGTTCTGCATGGATCCCAGGACATGTTTAGTACACACCTACACGCTCAGTTACAGGCAGACATTAGATTGCTCTGCTGAGCCAGTGGGAGGCAAATGTCCCTAGACAAGGTGACAATTTGCTTTGCCTGAGGTAATAGACTGTATAATTCACTCTGTGAACATTGTAGGGTGGACATATGCATGACCATGTAATTTCTTGTCACAGAACTACCAGGGAGCAGGATTTTCACAGGTATTTGTCACAATGATTCATATCAGAATTGTTTTTAATATACAACTGTAAACTTTATGTATAGCCATGATATGTCAAATTGGGGACCTTCCCTTCCTAAGATCTTTGAAAATATGAAGCCATCAGTATACCTGGGGCTTAATTATACATTAACTTCTTGGCGCAAGAGAACCTTCGTATTCCCAAAAGATAATTTTATTATCATAGCTTTCAACCTATAGCTGTAAAAAAATGCTTTTGTCCTTGAAAAACTTACAATGAAAATTTGCTTCTTAATATAAGGCGATTTTCATCACTCATTCATAACAACAGAAATGGAATGTTTTCCAGACTTCATTTGGTTACAGTGTTTGTTGGGAAAATGTCTGTTTTGTTCAAATTTCTGTATTGTGAAAATGAATCCTGTGACAAAATAAATTCATCATCAAGCTCTAGTCACAACAGCAATGTTTATAGCTTTTTTGTTTGTTTGTTTGGTGGGGTGGTGGTGTTTTTGTTTTATTTTGAAAGATAAATATCCTTTCCTTGTCTTGAATGACAAGCAAGTTGTTTGTCTCCCTGTTCAGCTTATATTGTTTGACATTTCAGGGGGGAATGACTTACAGTTCAGAGGCATTAAAGTTATGATCATCACAAGCTTTTATTTTGGTGAAATAAACACATTTCTCTGTTCTTCTTTTTGCCTGGCAGCACTGATGACAAAGGGTATGCTGACAACTGTCGGGACTATTAATGTGCATTGGGGAAAGGCAAGGGAAAGCATTTAGCAAAGAGCTCTTTGCTGTTGTTGTTAGAAACTTTCTTAAATCAGTAACAAAATCCAACAGGTGAGAACCTCAGTTTTCACAGTTAAAGTAATTCTGGCACTCAAATCAAATTTGTGCAGGCTGACTCCATGCTGGCATTCGTTAAGACTAAAAAAACCAACCCAGAGCTGATAGCATTTAGGAATTAGATTTTCCATGTATACAGTATAGTCCCTTGCAGTGCAGTGAAGTTCATGAAATTCAAAATAAACATGTCAAGGAGGTCAGGGGAGATGATTCTCCCACTCTGCTCTGGTGAGACCTCACCTGGTGTATGGCTCTGGAATGCTCAGCGCAGGAGGGACATAGACCTTTTGGAGTGGGTCCAAAGGACGACATGAAAATGGTCAGAGGGCTGGAATGCCTCCTCTATGAAGAAAGGCTGAGGGAGTTGGGGTTGTCTAGCCTGGAGAAGAGAAGGCTCCAGGGACACCTTATTGTGGCTTTTCAAGGGACAAACTTTTTAGCAGGGTGTGTTGTGAAAGAACAAGGGGTGATGGTTTTAAACTGAAAGAGGGTAGATTTCTGCTAGATATAAGGAGGAATTTTTTTTTACAGTGACTGTGATGAAACACTGGAGCAGGCTGCCTAGAGAAGTGGTAGATGCCTCATCCCTGGAAACATTCCAGGTCAGATTGGATGGAGTCTGAGCAACTTGATCTATTTGAAGATTTCCCTGCTTATTGCAGGGGAGTTGGACTAGATGACCTTTAGAAGTCCTTTCCAACCCCAACCATTCCATGATATTATGATTCTAATATGCCCAGTTTTGCAGCACCATTCTCTTTAACAACCTTCCCCCACCCTTGCTGTGTTGCCAGGAAAAAAAAACGGAGAAAAGCAAACCCATTTTTTCCTTGCCTACAAGACAACACAGTTGACAAGACACTATGTTGGTGACAGACTGAGAAATCTTGGCTGGATAACACAAGGTACAAAACAAGCCAATATTCACCCTTCACTGTCATGAAACAGATATATATGATATCGTTTCATACTTTGCTCATCACCTTGCTTACCTTAGTGCTTTCTTCTCTATAGCAGTTATTACCAGTGTCTGTATATTCTGACTTCTGTCACATAACGGAACCATGGGCTTTTGTAATCCCAGAGCAGGTTAGGTATCTGAGTAAAGAAAATAAAGGTCAATTGTCTCTTTGCATCATTCCTGTAAACCACAGAATTATTACAGTGGTCTAGGTAGTCTAAACCAATCATAAGGAGATATCCTTCCAGAACTGATTCTACAGTTCTGAATTAATCTCCAGGAGATAAATAAATACAAACAAATCTGTATGTTAGGGGGAAACACACAAAAGTATCTTTCTTTTAATAGCAACCTATTAAACCAGACATAAAATAAGAAAGGAAGGGTGCCTTCCTTTTTGTAACTTCAGGTTTGCATTAACAAAATACGATTGAGGTCATCATTATTAAAGAACCTTTAAAAAACTCACAGAATTTTCCTCTCCCCTGTAGTTTCCATGAAACAGATACATACTAGAGTTATATTTTACAATTAATCTGGGGTAACTTACCTCTAATGTACATTTTTTTTGCTGCCTGAAGAGCTAGGATAGTAAAAAAAATCTTAATGAATGCCAGAGTAAGGACTTTAGTTCCCAAAGTTGCAGAATTAGTTCTACTGCATGACAAGCCAAAGCAATGCACAGACACGTTCTCATAAGCTACTAGAGCACAACCTTAAGGTCACATGTCCTGACTTCATTTAATGCATTAACATAAAACCTAGTCCATACTATGGTATGGAACAAAATAGGTTCAGCTGTAGGATGGCAGCTTTAATTGACAAGTTTGCAGGTGGCTCTCAATGGGTTATAGCTTCTCTCTAGCCACTACTAACACAACTCACTAACTTACTTTTGAAGCCTTCCTGATGTGTCTGAATGATTCATTTCTGCAAGGTGGTACTGAAAGCCCAGACAGCTACAGCTGATGCATTTAGCCCTGAATTTCAGCAGTAAGGTGATGACTAAAATAAAAATATTAAGGATCTTCTGGGATGGTGGGGGCCATAGCATTCTGCAAGGTGCTGATCATTTCACAGGTAACACCTGACATTAATAAGAAGAGACTGGTTTTAGTGAAGACAGAGTGAATTAAGTGGCCTTGTATAACAAAGAACTTACATTTAGATAAAGAGCAACCAGCTGAATGCTGGGAAGACCTGATTGGTTATTCTGTTGCTTGAGTTGTTTTGCCCTACTTCTAACATTAGCTCGAATCTTGAATAGTAGAGATATTCCACTCCATTATATTATACATCTGCAACACAAAAAGTTTTTCAAGGTCTCCAATAGACAAGTCCTTAAGGTTTACTGTGGTATAAAAATGCAACAGGTTTATAGACTTTGTCATATACTACGGTGGAAGTTATTTTTCGTATGGTATTTATGTAACAAGTCCCAGGATGCTTTGTGAAACTTTTGCACTTGATGTTTGAAATATTGTACCTGCAATCATATACTTGGTCATTTCATTTCTGGGTTTTGCAGACTGCCAGATGATTGTGCCACACTAGCTCTGCTTTTCACTGAACTGACTTCTACTTCTAGAGGCAAAGCTACCTTTACTAACACTAACAAAGTAATTCAAAAATGCCCACTTGAATCTGCAAATAGAAACACTAAAACCAGCAAGAATCACATCTGTTCATTTCCCACTTACCGAACTTCAAAGAGAAATAGCAGCAATTAAATAATATCTTTTACATTTATTTCCTCAGAAATATTACAACAATAAGTGTATCCATTTTAACTCCTTTTTATTATTATGAGATTATACATCTAATCAAATGTCTTTTTAACTCTTAATAACGTATGGTATCTCCATAGTAACATCTTATAAACAAAAGACCATTTAATTTGGAAAATTCTGTGTTTAATCAAATAATTATTTCTCATTTTTCTTCTGAATGCACTCAAAAATACATAAAAAAATAATTTTTTGCCAAAACTGATTTATTGTAAGAGGATATATTGTGTCACAATCCAAATTCCTGACCAGGTATGTGAGATCAGGGGAATTATGAAATTAAACCAGCTCACATCCAAATTGGAAATCACTCTTTTCTGTAAAGTATGCAAAATCTTAAGATAAAATATTTTAATTGTTAGTCAGTACTGAGAGTCAAAAATCACCTCATCTCTCCTGGATGCCAGAGTCACCTGAAGTGACCATCTCAGTTATCAAATAGCAGTTTTACATCTTCACTGTGTTCTTTGCCTTTGCCTTGGTGTGTTTGCAAAATTAAAACTTCCAGTGATTAAGGATCTTTTATCCTTTACATGTACTAGCATATGTCCTGTTGGTTTTATGCCAGTGTTATCATTTGTATTTCAATAAATCTTTTCTTTCCCTTGTGTTACTATCCACTCCAGCCTAGATTTATTTTCTCTAAACAAGCCAAGATAATTTTTTATCAAACTTTATTCTGACTTCAAATGTGGTTACATATTGTCCATCTCTACTCTTCAGCTCAAATAATAACATCTCTATCCTCAAAGTGGTAGTGGTTATCAGGATACCTTTTTTTTTCTTTAATATAGGTAATGAGAGTTGTTTATTGTGTTGCAGATAAATTGTAACTAGTGTTTGATTTTGGCTTTTTTTTTAGCTAACTTCCCTGATATGTCTGAGCACAGTTTTTACTTTGTCTCTTCTCTTTTACAGTAGTAACTTCACAGATATTCTGTGACTGTCAAAGTCTCAAATGTTTAACCCCAAATGCATAACTATTTCTTTCCTTCCTAAATGCATGTCTTTGTTATACCTACTTTGTTCAGTGAGAAAAGCTTTTAATTACTATGGCTAGATATTTGTACATTCTGTCATTATTAGTAATATTTGTTCTAAAGCCTCTTTCTGAAAGGTCAAAATCTCCCATAAAGACAGCAAATCTTCCCTAATGCTAATATTTCTCTTTAATGCTAATATATCCCTAATATTAGGGATATTTCATTCACAGCACTGCTCACCTGACTACTAGTATCACCAGCTTTATCTCCTTCAGATTCCTCAAATGACTCTTGCAGCTTCTTCACTGGGCTATGCCACTGCTTGTAGCATTCTGAGCAGCCAAAGGTCAAGTAAAGCAGGCTAGAAAGCAAATATCCAGCCCCTTCCCATAGGAGAGATCTTTAGGTGTGAAAGGACCTAAAGAAAGAAGAGCAAGAAGAAAATCTCTTGAAATTCTAAGTAGATCATTTTAAAAGGGATTTACTTGCTCACAAGATAACTCAAGGCAGCTGGTGGCCTCATCCTGTCCCCACCCTTCACCTCAGGTAATTTACCTGCTGAGGGTTTCCACTGTCTCCAGAAGTTCATCCTCTGCTGTATAGCAGCTGTGTTTTTTAGGATAAGGCACATTTGACAGAGCACTGGCTTTGATGTTAGGAACAACAAAGACTCAGGAGTTTCCCCACACCTCCTTAACACAACAACCAAATATAGATCAGTTAATAAAGGCATCTCTGGGAATACCAGGCGTTCAAAAATGAGACTGATGCCTATAATGTTGCATAATTTCACATAATGTGCTATTTTAAACTGATGGCAAAATTTTGCACTGGGGGGAATATGGCACCATGTTCAACAGCTTTTTCTCCTCCTAGCATTTATATTTCTACATTTGTAGACGTGAGAAAGCTGTTGTGTTTCTTACAGATGTTGCATTGGTTATATATTTGGGGGGTTGGGGTTTTTTTGTTTTGTTTTTCTGGTTTGTTTTTTTTTTTATTCTGTAGGATTCTGGCAAAAATACCTTGAAACTGAAATGAAGAGATAAGTTATAAAAATAAATAAATAAAAAGTATCTAAAGATGTGACACTGGACTAGACTCTAAGATTTTGGAGAAGAGGAATTTCTTAAACCACTGGCATACTGGGCAGAAGAAAAGAACCATGGAGTCAGATGAAGACAAATAGAGAAGTCATAGCTGACAGGATAAAAATGGTAGGAATTATTCTTTGTAAGAACAGTCAAGCAAGAAATATTGTTTTAGTAGGAAATGAATAGGACAAATCTGACTTGAATGTCCTCTGAGCTATTAAATAGAGCAAGTACTGAAATAGGGATTAAGGGTATTTTTGTTGCCACTGGAGCAGCACAAAACAATCTTAGTGGGGACTGAGATCCAGCCATAGGACTCTGTTAATTAAAATAGCCATTATTAAGATATTTACTGTCCCTAATAATCAGAACTATGCAATTTGTATTACTGAGTAAACAACTCATGCTTTAGAAGTTCCCAATTGGCTAATACAGTCTAGTCTGCCTGCTGTCATTTAGTTACAAAACCAATTTTCCATGTAGTTTATTTGCACAAACAACATTTTTTTCAAAGAGCTTCATCGAAAAAGAAATCACATTAAACAAAATTAAAATTAGGTTAAAGTAATGTTAATAATCCAACAAGCTCCCCAAAGCCAAACTAGTCAAAAAATTTTTTTTAATTCCATGCTGAGTTTTTTTGATATGTTCACCTCTCTAGGCAGACTTATGCTGCGTTAAAAGAGGGATCATTACTGCTTCTTGAATCCTGTTAATTATGCATGTCTGTGCAGGGTTATTTGTAATTGGTCCTTCTCCAGATATTCTCTCATCTCTCTCCATTTTCATGAAAACTTAAAAAATATCCAGGCCAGACCATCATTCACTCACTAATATCTCTCTTTATTTATATATTTCAGGTGTCCTATGCCGATGTGGCCCAGATTGGACAGCTATTACCACATTGATTTTCTTTGGATAGACAAGTTGCATCTGCTAACATTTGGCCACCAATTGTTTTAACATATTACAATCATAGACCAGATGCAACCATTTTTTAGTTTAAATACTTAAATGCTTCAGTTTAAATACCACTTTTCATAACTGGCATCTACAGTTTAATATATTAAATTTACTTGGATAAGACAGAGACCTCATACAAATGATGAATTCAGAATATGCTTATGCAATCAAAACTGATATTGTTATTTCTATTTCACAATATTTCAGGCCAGCATTTTCTTTTCTTCCCCAGAGCTTTAGCTGAGCTGCTCTTGCTTGACTGCCTATGAGCCTGCATTTAATTCCTGAGTGCTTTCATACTGCTCAGATAAAGGCTTTTGCTGCAGTCATGTCTTGCATGGGGCTGGATATTATACCTTTCTTACGTCCAGACCTGCAGAGATGACGACATGCTGATTCATCTATGAATAATCAAAGTGAACTCTCAGCCTCAAAAATAGACTTTATTCCTTTCTGTTAACTCCAAGATTCCTGCACAATACTGAGATGTGGAAAAAAAGTCTCAATAATATGTGCTCTGTAGGGAACTACGTATGTCTGGTAAATATGATGAGCCATAACAAGACAGAGGGGAATAAGGCTTAACTAAAGACTGCATTCGAAAACTGGAGCTTGTAAGTTAACTTTTTAAGAACACAGCCAGTTATGGCTTTCAGTTTCCAGCTGCTATTTTGACCCACAGCTCACCACTGAATCATATGAATTTAGTTTTTTAGTATTAATTTCTTATGCAGACTACTTCACATGCAGTAAGAATTGGAGAGTATTTTCTTTTGCTCTTAAATTTATTTAATAAAGTCTATCCTTTTCCTTAAATAAATATTTTTTTTACCTGAAATTAGATGCTTGAGCATTGGCCAGTGAGGAGAGAAGGACACTGGACACTTGCTCACTTTTACAGGGTAGTAGCTTATGGAAAGACACAGTAGCTGGGCAGCTCGGAAACAGCTACAAATCTATTTTGCCCCCTCAGGCTACTGTCCCAACAGAATGAGATGGGTTTGACTCAAAAGACATTTATTGCTGTAATGTTTTCATTTCAGCATCAACAACAGCATCATTAACAATTGTCCTGGGAGCCTTATTCATGCCTTTTGCCTCAAAGTCTGCCTGAAGACCATCTTTTTCCCCTTGTAACTTCCAAACAATGTGTCTACAGATGGATTGCATCCTTAGTTTAATGGAAAAAAAGTTGTATCAGGCAGCATCTGGAATTTACTCTTTATTAATTGGAAGATTTTATCAGTATTTGACACAAAAAAATCAGATATTTTGTTATTCTCAGATTATTTATCTCATATTCCTCTAATGGCCAACCACAATGATTGTTGTATTGTTATTTAGTGACTGTTAACAATTAGTTTTAGAGGTTAAAAAAAAGTTGTGTCCAGTACTCTTTTATATTAAATTAAAAATTAGAATTGGTGAATTTTAAAGAACTTTGAAATAAAGAATTGACCCCTATTAAAAATGCATGTTTCTGTGAAGTCTTTTGCACTGCTGATATTTTTGTTTATTTTACTGTTTACAGACACTGAAGTAAGGTGACCTTCCATCACATAGACTATGGTAAAACTTAAGGGTGGCCTTGGGCACTGATATCAGCTGCACCTCAATTTAATAATCTTATTGTCTCTCTCAAAATTAGGTCATCTGAAAGCCAAGTCCTAGTTCTTGCCTGTGGGGATATTACAAACCATATATTTCTATACAAAGAGATTTAAATGGAACTGTTTGTCCAATATTTGAATAGACTCAGGTTAACAGAAATCAATTTTTCTATAAATGCCAGGAAAGTGCATTATTACTTTTGATGATCTAATACAGTATCAGGCTCATGTTGAGGTTCCATGCAATGCCTGTGTATGATCCTTGTATACATGAGGAAAATACAAAACGATTTGCTGACCCCTAGCTCAAGAGCCATGTGACATATTCTATGAAAACTAGCATGGGTAAAGGATCACGCTATTATACACATCTGTTAAAGACCTAGAAAGCAAACAATGTGCTACTGACATATAAATAATACCTTCTGTGCATGGTTAAACATTGGTGCTATTTTTGCCAGATTCTAATCTCTTCTGAGGCCAACTGGAACTGCTGAAATAGAACATTAAAAAAAATGTTTTGATGCTGGGGCACAGATGGCAGTAGCCCGATATGTCAAAATAAATGTTTCATTTTTGTTCTAATGTGGGAAAAATAGACCTTGTCAATTACTCCAATAATTGCAGGTGCAATAAATGCACTTTGTAGCTAAGAAGAGATATTTCAGATGGGCATTCAGAGAAATTCTATGTATCCTACTTCAAACAGCCTGAAAAGGTAAATTACCTTAGGCCAATGACTTACTGCCTTTGAAAGGGCTCTAACAGCTGCAATCAAGCCTGAAGCTTTAATCCTTTATTTGGCACCTGAATTTCACAAACACAGGATTGCTCCTTCTAAGAGACAGTCTGACACAGTGGATCTGTGAAATTTAAATCAATAACATATTTATGTTTAGGAAATTTAGAATTGCTTGAGCAGACTTCAGTGCTTAAACATTTGCCCAGATTTTTCTAGAAGGCTTTGATAGCAAGCAGAATAAATGGAATAAACAAATTCAGGGAGATAGTTTTCGCTGCTAACAGCTGCCCTGACCTTACATGTTACTGGCACTGAATGGCCACACCAAGCTGGGCCCACCCACAAGCCTTTGCAGCAGCTGGCAACACCCATCATTCTCTTGGTGTGTTTCTAACCAGGACTACATTTACCCTTTGAAAAGGGGCAATCCACCAAGACAGCCCACTGAAATGTTAAAGTGCTCTGAGCAGAAACTTCAGATAACCCACAGATAGCACAGGATGGGAGAAGACACTAGCTAGTTAGAGGACAACATTTAAAATGGCTTCAGCTGCTTGATTACAACTACAATGCATGGCTTTGTCTGTAAGACAGAGCAAAGTTACTAAGAATGAATTATAATCTTTATGCTACAACACAACAGTAAAATGATTCACATTCTCTCACCCAATACTTTACTTCCCGTGTGAAACTTGGAACTGCGCCAGCTGGTGCAGTAATAGTTCTGCATGGCCAATGATAGGGGCAGGAGGAAGGAAAGCAAAGCAAAGACAACTGAATCTGGAAGGCACCAGTCATTTTCCCAAGACTGTATCCTTCCAGGCAGGTCTACAGCTTACTTTCGCAGAACTGTGGTTTTGTATTTTGTCATCTACAGTGAGATTGCTGCATTTCTGCTGGAGTGCTGGGATTGTAATTTTTCCCCTGGGCACAGCATCCCAGAAGGCAATATATCATTTTTGGCTGAAAGGGACATGCAAGAATTGAAAAGCCTCAGGAAACTTGTGAATACTGTTGCAGTATTCATTATCTTAATCTAAACCACCTGATTTCTTTCATGCCTCTTATATAATCTGCTTGCAATTCTCCAGGTACTTAAAAAATTACTTGTCAGTGGGGTTAATTCCATTTTCTAGAAAAAAAAAACCAAAAAACTTGTACCAAAATAATCTATTTTTAGACGGCCACCAGGACTGATTGTCTGCTCGAGGAGGAAGTGCTCAGTGTGTTTTATATGGGTGACCCAAAAGAGAGAAGTAAGAAGGGGAATAGGGAGCACACAAGAGGTAAAGAACAAAATAATGAATCTTTAGCCTGATTGTTTGGCTTTTAAAATGTTTTTCATAAGCATAGAACCAGGATGACAACTAAAATTCTGACCCACAAAGGTATTTCAAAAAGAGCTATGGATGTGTAAGATATGTGAAGTTTGCTTCCTACGTGCAGAGGATCCTTATGAGGATGGATGGAAAGCAGTAAGAGTAGTAGACATCCCAATCCCTTATGTCTGTGAGAAGGAGATTCTCCAGAGGGGCCACAAATATCAAAATGATTCAATTTCAGATTGTTGTGATACCTGGCATGCAACTGCAGCCACAGAATCAATTCTGTCTAAATTCTGCTCTAATTCGAGATGGATAAATTAGGGTCAGCAAGAAATGAAACAGCAGACAGTGACTGGTAAATGACCCAAATAAACTAGGCCAACAAAAAGATTTCAAAACAGAGAGTAGTTAGAGCCAAAAAACTTGCTGGAGGCATGGAGAGGTTGTTGAGCCAGTTAATTGTCAGCATCCCTCAAGTTATTATAGACAATTCTGAAATTAAGGTTGAGCAATTCAACCTCTCTTATGTATGAGAAACACAGCACTTATTCAAGAAAATTAGAGCACTTATCTGAGTACAGAATTCAATTTCCAAGGATTAATAAGTAAACACCTTAATTAATGTATGACTTTAAAATAATTAAAATAAGACCTTTAAGAGATTTAACATCTTTTTCAGTCTTCTATTTGTCCTGAATGACCTTCAGAACAATAATTATGCAAGCATTTCATATTTGCAATCTTTTACATTAGCCACAGTCAAAAGAGTGGTTATAACTAAATTAAATTATTAATAATTTCTGCCTGTAATTGTTATGACCAGATACACTGTGATCTGACTCCTTTAACTCTTAACTGGTAAAACTCATCAATATCTTATGCTTCACGGAGGAATTTCGATTTGTAAACTACACACATCTGAAATAATTTTAATTTGAACCGTGTGGTTCCAATTCTCTAGAAATACCACACGGTAGCATTCTTTGGGTATAAATCAAGGCATTTCCATGGAAGAGAAATTTGTCATAAGGAATTTGAAGCTGCTAATGTATATCAAGAATATATAAAAGGTCTAATTTTGTTCAGCCTGTGCAAATTTTGTTAAAAACATTACTTTTAGGAGTCTCATGCTTCTCTCAGACGAATTTTACAAGTGGCAGCTTCCCATACCTCTGGGAAGGTACTTACAATGCAAGTGAAAGAGCAATTATGGCCACTGAAAAAGCTTCCGAGATTTTAAATGGTTCATTTCTTTTATGCAGAGTTGTTACACTTAGAAAATTGTGGGTTCCATTTAAAACCAGTAGGAAATACTGCAAATACCAGTAATATTTGAGATTAGGAGTCATCATCTGAAAACACAGGCTGCTTGCTCAAAACAGAGGGAGGCAGTAGCAAGCACTAAGTTGATATCTCTCTAATAATCTCTACAGATCATTTGTATGTATATATGTATCTCCACATATACAAATTATATACATGTGTACACATACATACATACACATATATAGTTTTGAGCTACATAAACTGCTAAGTGCCAGTGGAAAAAAAAAAATAACCTCCCTGCTCTGCAGAGGCTTTTAAGGTCAGCTTCACCCTCTGGTGAGTGACACCAGTGAGGATCTTTCTGGAAAGGGCTCACTTCAGAAAGAGACCATCTGGAGGCCCTCTGAGCTGCACAGAACAAAGTGTGAGAGAGAGAATTAAACTCAAGAAATAGCAAGATGCTTTAGAGGCAATACAGAAGTGCAAAATGGGGAATGTCAGCAGAGCTAGCTGTAGTGCTTATGTTTCAGTATTTATAAACAACTAGTTACTGTGCAAACAACCACTCTGAGAAAGAGCAGAAATCATTTTAATCGCTTTGCCACAGGTCTATAATCAGAGCAACCCTTCCCATATATGGATGGCTCACAACACAATATAGAAAACCAAACAGAGGTTCTGCACAGCAGAAGCATTTTCAGAAAGAAAGAATAAAGAAGAGCACACCGCAGTTGCCTGGCACTGAAGTTACACAACACGCCTGAAAAAGGACACTGGCGATTCTATCACAGGATCCAGCATGCTATAGCAAGGAAGAGAAATGGAGAAGGTGGGAGGACTGCAGTTTAATTTTCTCCCTGGATAAATCCACATCTAGGAGGAGAGATAAAGAGACAGCAAAGAGCATTTGAGATTATAGACATGACATACCCTGTCAGCACAAGACCTGGGGCAGTCAGATAAGCTGAGGTAGCACTGAAGCAGTCCTGCCTTTCCAGAAGACATGAAAAAGTGAGTGGATCATACAACAAAGTGACCGAGTGCACAAACTGAAGTCAGATAATGAAAAATAAGAGGATATGAGAAGAATCATTGTGCATGAGGCTGGAAGGAAAAAAAAATAAAGGAAGACCTCCCAACAGCCCAGAAACAGTGTCATCCTGTTCTTTAGTTTGAGGTGCACAGATGTGCATTGGTACAAATGCTGGGACTACATACAGGCAGTAGGTACAAAATCAGGGCTATCTCCTCCTAGAAAATGCCAGCCTCTGTGTGGTATGTTAGGATCCTAAACACATAGTAACTTTACCTTTATTCTCAAGGACTAAAAGCTCAATCATTTTACATCAAGACCAAGTAAATATATGAAATAAGAAAGACGAAACTTTGGACCTAGAAGCTGGAATAAGGTTTTGGGAAAATTTCAAGATTTAAAATTTTTCTACTACTGCAAATGTGAAATCTGGAATTATTTAACCAATTTTACTAGAAAGACAGAAAAGTAGAGAATTATAAAGGATGTGTTCTAACACAGGCAATACCCTAGGAAGTTTGTAAAGAAGGGATTCAATTAGAAACATCAAATTCTTAATGCAGCTCAAAGTTTGGCCGTTAAAGAAGAAATAAGGAAGAATTTGTTTTACTGCCAACTGTTACAGGACATATGATAATATCTACTTAATCAAACATCATTGTGGTTTGAGTCCAAGGTTAAGGAAGTTTTTAATTTAAAGTAGTAACTAAGAGCTTTATTATGTTGCAAATACCAAGATTTTTCTATTCAAATACACAGTTTACAAACAACCTGGAATCACAAATATTAAAATGCACTTAAACTGATCAGCGCCACAAAGGCTAAAGTCATGGGAGTAGGAGTACAACACAATTTCCTAGGTTCTTCAAAAGCAGGTTGAGACATTGTGCTTACTATTCTACCTCACCTCTACAATACCATTGTCTGAAAGTAGGATTTTTCTGAAGCTAAGTCTGTGGAATATCAAATATAATATACACTGACTGGAAATCTTTACCCAATCGTTCTTACAGCACCAAGGTAAAAAAATTGTGTTTGAAGTGAAAAATACTGCTGAAAGATCTGCTCTGTTGAGTTAAAAATTTCAACTTACCATATCACCAAGGAATTGTTATGAAGTTAATTACTTTTGCAGATTAAAGGACAAGACCTACTTTCAGCTCCTAATCACCATATCTCTTCACACAATTGCTGCTAGATTAAAGAACCTTCTGTGTGGTAGTTTCTGCCCATATAGGTACCTGTGGACAGGGATTGAATCACTTAATTCTGCCCCCCTTTATTTCTCCACAACCTGAATACATTAAATGCCCTTAGCTTGAAGCATATATCCAGTTTTCAGCTCATCTTTGAGGCTAATGTCCAAATGTTAGACAATCTTTTGGCATCCTCTCTGAATGAGCATCACAACAGGAACAGGTTCACATGTGCAGTCCTTCTCAATACACTCCTTTATTCATACTGGGTTTGTGTTCACTCTTGTGCTCACACCATTTCAACAGGTACTTTTGCTCATTTGATTATCCATCACAACACTGTCCTCCCCTTTATGCCCCATTTCTCTGTTATTTCCACCAACTTTTCCTCCGAGTCCTTCCCACTGTGGATGCATGCCAGGATGCCTGACCCCATACTACGTTAGAAAGTCTCCATTTAATGCTGTTTGTCAGTTTTCAGGTTTGGTTCTAAACCATACACTGCTGCTTTCTCTCTTCACTATGCATTCAATGTAAGACCCATGGGAACCAATGGAAAGGTTCCTGCCTGTATTTTCAACTCAACAGCTTATTGCTCTAAAGTGGAAAAAAAAAAAAAAAAAAAAAAAAAAAGACTAAAGACTGCATAAATTAAACATTTCCAGCAGTGGTTACACAAGGAAGGAAAGCCTGTGCTGAGCCATTCAAAATGCCCCTTTGTCAGTCTCTTTCATCATTCCACTGATTTAAATTCAAACCTCCTTATATCCTACATAAGATATTTGATTCTTACTTTGTCTAAGTAAAAGGGCTTCTGCTAAAGACTTAACATCCTACAGCTCCAGGGCCTTTGAAATCATATCCTCTGTGTTTTGTCTCTATCAGCAGTTTCCCCGCATCAATCTACAATGAACTATCTAAGCCACTTATACCAGAGACTGTTCTAGTCATTCCATATTTGATTGGCATATTCTGATCTCCCTTGCTTTGTTAAGCAAGTTGAACCTTAATAGCACACTGAGAAGATGAATGGGCTAATGAAGCAGATTGCATGATCTGGAATAGTTCCCTTACAGGTAAAGTTTTGAACTGCTGACAGTAAGAGGATTTTATTTTATTTTTTACCCCCATTTTCCACGGTTACTTTTCACTCTTGGTGCGGTGCTCCAAGTGTTATGCAGCTGTCTGGCTCCATGTTCACTACATAATGAAGAAAAATAACATCTCATTGTAATCCTGATGATTAACTTTTTGTGTCATTAAAAAGAAAACCCAGTAACTTTCCCTCTTTTCACTTCAATATTACAAAAACATTTTAAGGGCACATCCATGCTAAATGGATCCTTAGTCTAAAACAGTCCACTGGTGTATCAAAGGATGCAGAAAACATTTCAACAGTATGACTGTGTACAGCTTATTTTTACCCAGGGGAAAAGCATTGTGGGTGAAGTGTAATTACTTTCAATGTACTATAACCCTTGACTGTATGTTATGTTGCCTGCACTGTGCTGTCAAGTGGAATACAACATTGTCATAATGCTAGAATTAAGGCTTCTGTACTAACTCAAAATGGCTGAGGATTTGCTTTGTTTTTTCAGCAGTTAAACTATTCCCCTTACTATCCCAGAAGAGATTAGCTGGTCATTTACCTCCTCCCTGCTTTTTTCTCATATATGAACACAGGAAAAATTTCAATAGGTTTTACACAAGATAGAGAGGAACCAGGCCTTCATACTGACATGGCATTTTCACGCCATCTAGTCAAGAGGACTGGCTCTTTCCAGCTTCTGGCTTGGACAATGGGCTCAGGGTTAATAACGAAGTGTGAGTTTTCAAAGCAAAGGGATCTTCCTGGAGCTCACAGCAGAATGACTTTATATAAAGGCAGGAGCTAAACCTCACATTTGCATTGAAACTCTTTCCCAGTGCATCAGATTAGACAGCTGTTGGCTTAAGGAGGCCACATTGCAGCGCCAGAGACAAAAGTATGTCCCTCCCTTATCAACCAAAGCTTGCACATCCTGCACTTTGGGTATGTTGTGCAGCCCCAGATACCTTCCCCATAGGAGGCTTTCCAGAATAGGGTCAGGAAGATGGGATTTACAGGCAGCCTATATGTCAACATGAATTGTCATGATTAAGGCACAGGCTTCTACAGATTGTGACAGAGCTGCACAGAGCCAGGGCAGAAACTTCATAGCTTCAGCCTCCTCCTTCCTCTATGTCCTCATTGTGATGACAACACTTGGAAGAATTATACTACTACTTAAGTACTTTGAAAAAGAACCCCAAATAATGGAAAACTCAAAGGAAAGTCTTTCAAGCCACATCTTCCTCTCTAGCACTCAACACAGAGAAAGGCTGAAAAGCAAGGTCTATGTTATTAGAAGGCTTCAATCTAAAAATTCTTCGAGAAGGCTTTCTTGCAAAGGTCCAGAAAAAACATTGAAAAAAGATGGAAAAGAAAGTTTATGGTGAAATGGCTGGCCTAACCTGAGGTACACACAAACCCACACATTTAAAAAGCACTACATCAAAGCCAAGATGTTAGAAAGCAGCATGCACTCAAATAGTTAAAAACCATCAAAAGACAAACAAAAGTTCCAAAGGCAACCTTAGTTCTAACTTTTGCACAGTTTGGTAAGTTTGAGTTTCAGATTTGCTAGTACTGTTTGAAATCATTTGTCTTTTTTGTGGTCGTTCCTGAATTTTGAAAGAGGATATTAAAAATACAGAAATTCTATCATGTGGCACATGAAATTAATTGCACAGATTTCTGACACTTAAGTTAATGGAATAGCTGAGGGCACTAATACACTGTCATTTTCTATGAGAACCAACATTATAAGTGAATAGTCATTTTGCTAGCAAGTCTTCAGACATTTGCTGACCGCAGAGGAATCACAAAGCATGGTTCACATACTCAACCTGGAAAAATAATTGCTTCGCCCTACTTCCTTTCTCCCCCACTACTCATTTTGTTCCAGTCTCTTCTCAGCCTCCAAGTCCCTGTTTTCAATTTTGTGATCCTCTTTTCCTTCAGCTTCAAATCAGTCCCCAGCCAGCTTGCTGCAGCTTTCTACTCATACCAGGCTCTCTCTTTCTGGTCAGCTTGTTCCACTCAACTCAATCCACTGCTAGGACCAGTGTCTCTGTTTTCCTCTGGCCCAGCATTTGTCTCTCTTCATACAAATAAGACAGTTGCTTCCTCCATTCCATTGCAGTATCTATGAGGAAGAAGCAAACTGAAGAGTTTACAGAGAACATGAGAATCAAAGCTCCCTGATTTCCATCCTAATTATAGCTAAGAACAGCTGAAGTCAATAATTTGTAGGGCAGGTCCTTTAGAGCCCCTGTAGCTTGCAGCAGCATGTGATTAACGAGTGTAGCCTCAGTTAAGGCATAAATGTCTTAACAAGAAGGGAAACTTTTCACAGTGGTATATTAGAATATTTTTAGTGGTTGAAACTGTCATCCCTACTGAACTGCTTACTTTCTAGAAACAGCAAAAAGTGCCCTTGTCTCTTCTTGTAATAACCATACTTCCAAAAGTTTGCAAGTAATGGGCCTTGAAGACAAAACTATTAAAAAACACTGAAAGGTGTTATTGTGGACAAAAATATTTTCCTCAGACTCTTCGCTGAAAATATTGCAGGCATTCCAGCTAAACTCTTTAAAAATCTTCCATCTGACAGCAATGACTGCTGAGGGCATAAATCAAGCTAAATGGTTAACTTTCAGCTATGTTCTAATTAGTAGAGAACAAGGTTTCACAATGGAAAGAATTGAGGGAGTAAGTGACTAACTCCTTACAGGTCAGAAACAAATGGGCTAACAAAAGAAAGTACTGTAAGAAGAGTATGAATAATGTCTTTTATTGCTTTATCTTTTCCCAGACTTTCCTCCTAGCCCCCCAAAAAACTCCTCCTGCTGCCTTCCTCAGGTGTTATTGAGTACCTGGGAAACAAATAAAGGAGAAAAGAAAACACTGACTCTGCTGGATGGTCAATAGTGTGCTGCAGGTTAAGGGGAACAGCAGAGTGACAGGCTGATGGGAACACTCAGTCATTTTATTGTTCAGTCTGCAAGGCACTATAGAGAGAAAACAGATCAAAATGTAAAGAGACAGTAGTACCTACAGGGTGTACAGACACCATGTTTACAAAAAATCCCTTACCTCTCAGGCATGGCCATCTGCAGAGTCTTAAGGTAGGATATTTGTCTGAGGTTGAACTGCTCTAGACCTCTCAAATCAAATTTCAACCCTTCTTGCAGAGAAGTGAGCCCTGTAATACTGTCCTGAATTCACTGATTGTTTCTCATTTGGATTCTGAAAATCTCAGGTAATAGACTGGTAGGATAAAGGAACAGGGATTCATCTGCACCTTCATAGACCTAGTAACAGGAAACAAAAAACCATGTTTTATATAGGCAAGGTAATTTGTAGAATCATTTTTCTTAGCAATTCAATTGCTAATTAAAAGACAGTCAACTGGCATAACAAAAGAAAAAAACAAACTAAAATCTCCCTTCTCTGTAGCATTAACCGAGCAATTAAAATCTGCCTAGAGCACCAAGTTACTACTGAAATTGCTTGCCTTGAGTCAGCCAGCCAGTCTTTAAACATGGCTGATGGATCCTGATTGATCCAGTTGCCTTCTACAGCTTCTTTCTGAACTGAAGGATGATGATATAGGAACTTGAATTTATCTTCTGGTAAGGAAGTTGCTCATGTCTCTATCAGCCTAACATTTCTTGTCATAGGCAACAAAAACTCAGTGAGAGTATAGCTGGTCTTCTTTACAGAGAACCACACCCACGTTCCTTTTTTCTGTCTCCATGTAGCGAAGATTCTGTGTTAAAAAGGTTACCAGCCTGATCCTGATGAGAACTTTCTTTTTCCCAGATAGTCAAATGGTCAAGCCTCCTCTGTCAGATAATCTCTTCCTTGTAAAAAGGCATAACATTTACAGTGGAAGCTACCTCCAAATTTGTGGAGTCACAGTCAGCTTTGTGAGCCTTAATAGTATCTGCACAAGACCGATTTCAGATCTTCAGGGCACCCAAGTCCCCTCACATGACGAACCTGAAGCAGCTTTGTGACAGACTGTCCAAAAAGGTTCCCTCCAGCTTGGGCTTTTCTGATCATTAACTCCATTGTGCTGTTTCACTCTCATTTCAGCTAACCAGGAATTTTAGGTAAACTAACTAATTTTGCCTGGATATGGCAGATGCCTGTAGGCAGCAGATGTACTAGGCAGGTAGTTTTGGCAGAGAGGGAGGAGGACTTATAGTGCTTAAAGCCTCTTTCCCTTAGGTTTATCTGCCTTCAGCACTTTGTTCTCTAGTGGAGGCTGCCCACTTGCCTGTGGTGTCAAAGCTGGGCTCGACTTTGCTTTAACACAGACTTTGCTTTTGATTTAGAAAGCAAGAATACTTTAGAGCTGCAGTGAAGTCTACCTTAGTAGGTTAACATCTGGATAGGGCTCCCACAGGGTAGTTGGTAGGCAGCTGTGTGATGAAGGAGAATGTCTTAATTGCCACTGACAGTGACTGCTCTGTCATATTAGTGCAGACACAACCAATGGACTTCTTGGGAACAACACATATGATCAGGCATAGCGTGTGTAAACTATGCTTTATTTTTACACCAAAACTCTTTATATGAGCCTGGGCAGGAATTCCTCTTGTGAACAGTCCATGTGACTTGATAGAGTCACTTACATGATCTGAAATTCGGACATTAAAACTGAAATTTCTGTATGCAGAGAATAATACTACAGCATCAGAGTATATTTTTATCCTGGTAGCACCGTATTAACAACCCTTCAGATTTCTGTTGATTGTATCATTGTCCAAAAATTATCTTTTTTTGGATGAGATTTCTCTTGTTTAGTCTCAGACAGAAAGCAAACAGTAAAAATTTATTTGGTTATTTTTATGTCATCAATGAATCACCAAAACTAATGCTGACTTTGAAACATGTTACATGTGTATATCCGTGAGGAATTTACTAGGACAATATATCTCTTATACTCCAGTTATTTCTTTAACTTTATTTTTCATTGGAAAGAATATCAGGTCAAGAAGTAATGGTTCACTGATTATAATTGCCTAAAATCCCACAATAAAATAAAGCCAGACTCCCAAAACATTGAAATAATCTCATTTATCTTAAGGAAAAAAAAGTCAAAAGCACAAAAAGTATTTTGGTCAAATTTGATGTTACAAAACATTTTTATATTTATTTAGAATCATGTTCTCCTACTCTGTAGTTATATATTTTCTGAAAAAATAATATGCAAACAGATTATTGCATAACACATCTCTTCCAAATTAGCCCAGAAATATTAACTAAATTAATTAACACAATAAGTGTTTTAATATTTTACGTTTAAATTCCAGAGAGTTTTATCACATAAGATATTCTGTGGAAAGCAGCACCTACTTACTTCTTTGTAAGCCATTATGAAGATGAAACTGGCCTCTTAGACAAAATGACAGAGGTGATTAAAACACAAGCTGAAGAAAGAAGCTCACAAAGTGGGTTTTAGCAGAGTGAGTGTGTCACTTGGCTGTGTGTGTGGAATATTTTGCATAATGGTCTACTGACCTTCTAGGATTTTGCTATTACAAAATGTACATATACAGAGTGCTGAGACACAGAGAAGTGGCATTTCATATTATGTCTATGCTTTTTTAGGACCCACTGTCTATGTGGAATGAGTAAAAGCAACATTAAAAGAGAATAATTATTAAATAGAAAATATTTCATTATGCAAACAAAGGAAAATACTGTATTTTAGTTTAGAGACAGTTCAAGCATATACAGCATATACGTAATAAAGCTCAGGCCTTTTTTTTTTTTGTATTAGCTAAAGAAGCAGTCATGAAACTGTCGTATATCGGCTTAAAACTTGACAACCATCTAGTGCATTCTTCTTGCTCACCTTCTAAAAATACACAATCTGAGATGGATACATTGCACTGCTGGAGTTTACATTATATATTTCAAATTTACAAAAATACAGAAAACCAAGATTTCTTGCACTCAGATACTGAGCATTAACCCTTTGAGTACTAATTCCCACCTGCAACACTGCAGAACACATTCATCTGACTTACATGTTTTTATAACATTCTAACAATTGTAATTGTCATCTTTATGTACACTATTAAGAAATGCATTCCTACATATTAAAAAAAAGGTAGTGACTAACAAACTGCTAATAACAGAAAATAAATGAGCTGAAGTACATGAATATTTCTGCAACATATACACAGAGAATCACAGACTGATGATCTCTCAAGTGAATTTTCCATTTCTTCTCCGTAGCAATGTAACAATTACATAAACCCATATTAAGACATGACAGCAAACTTTCTGTATATGGCCATACAGCATTGTGCTTTTTCTCTTATTTATGGATGCACTGCTCACTTTCCACTATAGACATTTTTCTCACAGCTCTATGCTCCTATTCATTTTCTGCAACCCATTATTGTTCTGCACCCTTCCTATTTGAAAAAAAAGTGGTTTTATTTCATGTAGGGGTAATTATGATGCAGTTCTGTAGTATGACTTGATGCTTTGTGTCCAGATGTTCATGGAAATATGGAAAAATTTCTTGCCAAGAGCCTTGTTAATAGAGAATGGTACTGACCCTGGAATGCCCTACAATTCAGCAGAAATTGTGAACACGAAGACTTCTCTGAAGGTCAAATTTGCACTAAAGGATGAAAATAATTTTCTCGGGGGGGAAATGGCTTTTCAGAAAGGAGGTGGTGAAATTAATAAATGAACTCTAAGAAGGTATGTTATAGGAAAATGACTGAACTTTCTCTTTTCTGACAACTCTGGACTACATTGATCTTGTAACTAAATAAATACTATCATATATATACAGTGTCTCTGAATTAGAATAAGCTACTTTAAGAAAATAACTGTAGTCCTCAAAGAGTTAATGACAAAACTGCTCTATCCTAACAGATGTGGAAAGGTTAGCGTGAAACAGCTTACAGATTTATTCAAAAGGCATACTTTACAAAGAAGTGTAAAACTTGTTGAGACAATTGCTATTACACTGCACAGTGTCACATACAATGAGTAGTGCATGCTCTGTAAAGACATTAGAGTGGACCCTTATCAAAGCTATCATATAACCTGATGCAAAGGATTGTGCCACTTAAACTAGTGCAGAGTGATTTTTTCCTGTAAATTTACAATGCTCTAGATTAATATCAATAGGGTTTTTCACAGCCTTGTACAACACTTTTTTTTTTCCTTTTTTTTAACACATGTAACACTAGAAAACAGCAAATGGTATATTCTGACATATGTCATGCAAAATACAACCAATACAGCACCATAGATGTAACAGAGACTTTACTTAGCACTTCTCTCCAACAAGAAAAAGGACAGAACAGAGACTGTACATTACATGACTTTACAGGCCATATGCTACAGAAGATCTTTAGAGGCAGTATCACTTTTGTAGATCTAAAAAGCTGTAATTTTATAAAATCCTGTTTATCATTCCTACCATAGTGACTTCTGATTAAAATCCATGGCACAGTAATAATATTTTGCTACAAAAATAAATAAGTAAAAGTTTAAGATGCTGATATGTTTATAAAAAGTGTCTGAAGTTACTACAGAATAAAAGTGAAAATAGCAAACGTAAACTATGTATTTTCAAAGTAATGTTGTTCTGTGTAACAAAAGGATAGTGCCTCTCATACTCAATGTCCAGACAATTTTCTGATTATCATTCAGAATAATTTTATAACTTTCTCTTAAATATAATTCCATTTTAAAACTGTCACTATCTCTTTTAGACTCCTATTAAGAAAATGGAAATAAAGATGGAAAAGCTGTACAACTTACTGATGAGCTACACAAATATGTCATCTTATTCGGTTTGGAATAAAACCAAAGATAATAATGATTTGGAGGAAAAAACACATTATGATGACCCATGAACTACACAGTAGTTTCATTTTTCCAAGGGCCAGTTTTGATATTTCCTGTACTATCTGAGCTGTATATCATGGCTTCATGCACATTTCCCTTGAGAATTCCGTTGTGACTTGTTGTATTAAATGGCAGTGACTGTGTCCGTGGGTGCATTTCAAAATGAGCTGGATGGTGCACAGTGTCACTTTCTGGCATTTTAGCACAACTATATATTACAGTACTTGCGTCACTACTTTCTGGCTGGTTGACAGTAGGATATGGATCGCTTTTGGAGCAGCAGGCCCGTCTGTGACCTGACTGGCTATCATGTGTACTGTGGGGACTGTCTGTATGTGAGCTGTGGATGCTGCCATCGATACTTGAGGGAATGTGATAGGCATATTCTCTTTCACCAGCAGACCTATGTCGACTGAAATAACGTGGCTTAGTTCTGCTTTTTAGACATCTGTGAATGTGCATATTGGGTCTGAAGGTTCCCTCGTTGTGGACATGAATGTGAGTTTCATCATCAAGTAGCTGATCACAGTGCATTTTTGCACAACATGGTGTCACAGGTGAAAGGCAGTTAACGTGATTTTGAACGGCTTGTAGGTTAGTAAGTTTGCAGTGGCTAGCTGATGGATGATTAAACACTGCCGATTTGTTGGGACATGGTGATTCCTGAAGACAAGGTGCGTGAACTTGAGTGTCACCATTGACATTAACCTTTGGGCGCACGTTAACTTGGACAGAATAGGTGTTTCTTCTAGATGGGCAACAGGACCACCAGCAATGCCACACATCATCTCGCTTTGCACAGTGATGGATCAGGATGAAAAGCCCCAAGGTCACGCAGAAGGCTCCGTAAAGACAGCTAAATATCATATCCAAGAAGTGACCTTGAGATACTGCAAGTGCTCCAAAGGTCCATGTGGCAGTAAACAGGAACAAAGTGAATGCTGCAGCTCGAAGCTGAGCCTTAAATGAATGCTCATTTTCCAGTAAGGAAGAAGAAATCATGGAGCAGGTTGCCTGGGGAATGGACACAGAGTCTGTAATATGACCATGGCCCACCTCAGTACTTGGTATTCTCTGTGGATCTTCTGTCTTTTCCTTTAACTCATACTTGCGTTCAGGATGACGCTTAAGCTGAACATACGTGCAGAGAAAGTAAACACAGGTGACTAGAACAATGAATGCTACTGGCCCATAAAAAGCTCCA
This sequence comes from Galbula dea, assembly GCA_013399015.1. Taxonomy (NCBI): domain Eukaryota; kingdom Metazoa; phylum Chordata; class Aves; order Piciformes; family Galbulidae; genus Galbula; species Galbula dea. Next base: position 576,248 of record VWZX01005818.1, read on the forward strand.
AGGCTAGGCTCCCATGCCATCCAGCAACTGAAAACAACAACAAAAGAGAGTCAAGTCAGTGTAAGAGCCCACATTAGAAGTGATGGACAACTGACTGATGTGAAACTGGGCTTTCTGACTAATGTGTAGGACCCAACAGAGTCTCAGGAGTTTGGATATGTTTGTTGTTGAGAAGGGAAGTGTGCCTTTAATATCAATTAAGCTGAGGCATTGCTTTCATGTTTTTTAATAGAATAAAATGTCAAGTATAATTTAAAGGATATTAAAGGTGAAAGTTTCCAATAAATGTAGGTCAGTTTAGAAACCAGAATTGCAGCGAAGTATAAGATCATTTATGTCAACTCTTTTTTCTATTAAAGATGTCAGTGCTAATACTTTGATTAAAAAGCAAATGAGGCATAGTTTATACAGTCTATCTGAGCAACAGAAATGTACAGATTTCAATGGTTTGTATCAATGAACTTTGATACAAACTCTTAAGCCTGAAAATTGTTTCTTACAGAATATTTTTTAGCCAGAGAACAGCATGAGCTATAAGAAAGGCTGAAAAAAGACTTCCAGTTTAACAGTCACCACTTTCTAGGATAAGTGGACCCAAAAGATGTTTCGGAATTCTGCACTGTTCCTGAAATTCCTGGGAGTTAATTTACATCAATTTGAATGTCCATAGAAAAATTAAGGAAATTGATGTTGTCTTTGTGATACACTGGTAGCATAATATTATTGTATCATGAATCATTATCATTTGCTAGGCTTTAAATAATATAACAATAATTTTTAGAGAAGCTTAAAGGAGTTTATAGGCCACTATGAGCTGAATAAGCTTCAGTCAGCTGCATAACTTAGTAGCAATCTAACAGGGCTGTCCTAAGGATGAATGATCTAATCAAATAAGCATGGGAGAAGAAAACACTTGTGACAATTGAAATCCCAGATGGAATCTGGGAGAACACGGGTCAGGGGGAGAAGGAATATTTGCCTACTTTTTACTCTTCTCTATGATCTGCTTTTAGCTACAGTTACAAACAGAGAACTGAGCTGGCTGTATAAGCTAGTACAGCTGTTATTAGGTTCTTACACTCTAAATATTGCATGAATTTCTGGAAAGAGTAATGAGGTACTTTCCTTATCTGTTGGTCTAGAAGAAGTAGTAAAGGGCTTAAACTGCAGCAAGAAAGATTTAAATTAGATTTTTTCAAAAAGTTTCCTAGCTGTTAGGACAATTAGAACAGTAAGCTGTTGGAATGAAAGTGTGGTCCACCCATTATTGGAGCATTTAAAGCACCTTAGATAAAAAACTGTCAGGTTTAGATATAGCTAATTTCCCACTGGGTTAGAAAGACAGACCAGCTGTTCTGTCATGATCCATTTCAGCTCTAAATGTGCCACTGTGCAACACCTCATATTCATTTATGTGTGTGTGATTGGTTGCAGTCCCTCCAGTATGGCAAGGAGCCTTCTGACACCACATTCTTGTCAAGCCAGAAATCATCTACAATTTTCTATAAAAAAAGCAGAATTATTTTTTCTCCAAGACTGAGAACCTCTCAGCTAAAAAGAGGCACTCCCACTGGGTATTTATCACAAGAAACTGCAGAGCAACTTTAAATTTTTTAAATCTCAGCCTTAAATAAAGACATACACACATTTATTAATGAACTTAGACACACTTAGGAGTATATATTTTGCTGTTAGACATGCACATGAAAAGATTTTCTGGAAAATACCTGCAAAAAGATGGGTAAGTTACCACCCATATTTAATTGGATAAGCAGAGAGCACAAAGCTACATGAATACTTGGAATATTTGAATGCTGCATATTTGATGCAAAGTGGAGAATAGCATGCTCTCCAGTGGAACAGTCTCCTGGGATGCTCTTACTTCAAGTAGAATCTCATTGTGGATCACTTAAAAATCAGTTCCATAAAATATTTCAAGTTTGTACATCCACATTTACTGTACTAATACTAGTAAAGCTGAATAAGGTATATAACTTACTATGCTGTTGTTGAATTAGAAGCTTTTTACTCAGTCTCATAACTATCCCTCATCCATGCTCTATTTTCTGTATAGACTGTGATACCAGGTATTGATTGGCTATGATTAAGGAAGTATAACCTCTGTAACTGTGCCAAAATGAAAAACATCTCACATTTATGAACATAAATGAGGTTTCTAATATACTGTTGATTATAAGTGGTTGTCTAATTAGATAAGTTTGAATACATATATGAATATAAGTTGGGCCCTAGGCAGAGCAGACAGCCATGGTACTAATTTATTACCAGGATTTAAATTTCAATTACCTATAAAAATGCCTTTAAGAGGCCAAATGCTCTCTTACAAGCCATTCTTCTTTGTTTTTCCCTCAGAACATAACTAGTTTAAAATGCATTACAATAGATGCTCAAAGCAGTAACTGAGCGATGTCCTCCTCAGCACTAGCGCTGGGAGAGCACTAATACAGCCATTAGTGTGCCAGTCATTGCCATGCTGATCATTTACACAGAATGTATTTAACTTTTCAGTTTGATTCATTGTCTGCTACACTTCTGTGGAAAGACTTATTGTACTTTATTGATATCTCATGTTTCATGCCAAGAATTAATAACAATGAGACGCCTGGACAGCTTGTGGAGGTATACTGAACACTAACACACTCGTACACTGGGGGACTGTGTCAGGATTGCAAAACACCTTGACTCAAACACTTCCAGGTGGTAAAAAATCCAAAAAAATTGTTTTTTAAGGGAGGGATGGGGGTGGAGGATGTGGTGGAAGGGTTTTTGTTTGTCCTTTTTATTCACATAATTATTTGTAAATTACTTTAAATAAGTCAACTGAAGGATATATATTCAAAGTCAATAATCAATTGAAAAAGCTTAATTACTTAGTAGTTCCATTGTTATCAATTACATATTTTTAATATCCTTTTGCCTATTTGGATATAATTGAGTAGTAGTTCTGTAAATGAAAAATAATTCTATCTATGTAATGGAGTCAAATTGATAGAGGTGAAGCACCAAGCCTCAGATTAAGACAATGTTCTTTCACAGATATTATTTAATAAAATTTCATTTAAAAAATCATCCCAAATGGCATGTCTGTACTCTTTATGAAGTCAGTTACATTTATTGGCATGAGAAAAAGAATATGTTTTCCTTATGATAGTAGTTTGTACTTACTATGGTGCATTGCCTTCAATCCCATAATTATTGATATTGGTTGCTGCTGTAATGCCACATATAATAAAAGGAACTCCACCACTAATCAGGTAAAATCTGTTGAAAGATAATAACTGATATTTTAATTTGCATGACTTGTACTCAAATAGTGCTTTTTAAATAATTGTACCTTCTTCAAGTATCTTGAGCATACAATATAGCTGAAACATTAAACATGTTCATAAATCCAGAAAGGCAAAGAATGAAGTACTCTCACAAGAAACACTGTACTTTATGAAGTAAACAGCAGAAAGCTTAATATTTATCTGGACCCACTTTTAACAATCTCTTGACTTAATGTCTTTAGTGACTGTAGTTACTATTGCAGTCACATGAAGAACAAAACCTGGTCTAATGAAAGAACTTACTTCCCAAATAAAGTTATTCCACTCACCTAGATATTTATATTTAATATTTATTAAATATGTAAGCATTATAAATTAAAAATGTTCAGACGAAACAGCTATATTCACTTTAACTTGAAAACATTCCCAGGGTATTTCAGTGAAATCACAGAAACATTTTCCTAAGTCAGGATGACAAAAGAAATGGTGTTTAGTTAGGCAAAAAGAAAAAGGGCAGTCCACCTGGCAAAATGTTTTTTTCTGCACAGAGGAGCAATCAGGAGGATTAAATATCCCTTTGCCCATACCATGCTTTTCTTCATTCCTTGAATACCCAGCTTTGCAAATGTATTAAAATGTAAAGGCCTCTAAGACTTCATGGAGATCTCCTAAATATCCAAGAAGAATGCTAACCTAAGTGGTAATCTTTCTGTAAAGACTTGTATGCAAAGACTGAAAGCACATAGTTTCACACCTCTTTAATGGGTTAAATGCCATTGAACTACTTGCAGTAGCCATTCCAACGTGTGATCATCAGGCTGCATTAAAGTCCTAGGGGATGTCTCCCTGAAGGTTTGGCATCCTGCATTCCTACGTCCAAATACAGCAAAACCACCCATCATCACATTTTCCATTTATATAAGCAAAACACAAAATTATGCATGGAGCTGAGCGCAGCACTTCCACCACTGTGGTCTCTGAGGTAAAGAGCACAAACCCCTGTGAACATGAGGCTACAGCTGGAAGGAATGCTGCTCATTGACAAATGGGAAAATGTTCCATCAAACCTAGAAGCTCAGCTGGTTATTTGAACATCCTGACTCACTTCCTGGTTAAGCCAATGCACTTTTAGCTTCTTTTCAAGGCACGCTTCTGGTGCAGGGAACAGAACGCAGGGATACAGACACCTCCCAGTCACTGCTATTAAGCTGTCTGTCAGGACTAAGAGGAACCTGGTAATGTATGGGACACTTTCTGACAGGAATCCGGTTACCAGTTTTCTATAATGTGTTATAAATACTAGGAAATTTCACAGACATTGCAAGGCAGTTTTTTTACAGAACAGGTTATAGCAAGATTAAATAAAACATTGCAACATTTAAATTGAACCCAGAATTAGTGTTACAATTTCTTAACATCTTTTCCCCACCACCTTCCAAAGCAGAATTAAGAGGTCAGGCCTCAGAAAAATTCATGTTAACATTTACAGTCAATCTTTGTCCTAATGGTCTAAGCTGAGAACAAAGGAGAGAAAACCACCCTCCACAGAATCACACAGAGTCACAGAATCATTACGGTTGGAAAGGACCCTCAAGATCATCTAGTCCAGCCGATAGCACTACGCTACTCTTACCCCTAAATCATCCCCTGAAGAAACACATCTATCCTCTTCTTAAAAACCTCCAGGGATGGTGACTCCACCACCTCCCTGGGCAGCTTATTCCAACATCTAACCACTCTTTCAGTAAAGAAATTCTTCCTAATATCTAATCTAAACCTACCCTGGCTCAGCTTAAGCCCATTCCCTCTAGTCCTGTCACTAGTCACAAGGGAGAAGAGGCCAATACCCGCCTCCCTAGAATGGCCTTTCAAGTAGCTGAAGAGAGCGATAAGGTCTCCCCTCAGCCTCCTCTTCTCCAGGCTAAACATGCCCAGCTCCCTAAGCCTCTCCTCATAAAGCCTGTTTTCCAGACCCCTGACTAGCTTAGTTGCCCTTCTCTGCACCCTCTCTAGTAGCTCAATGTCCTTCCTAAACTGCGATGCCCAAAACTGCACACAGTACTCGAGGTGTGGCCTCACCAGTGCCGTGTACAGTGGCAAGATCACCTCCCTGCTCCTACTGGTCACACTATTCCTGATGCAAGCCAGGATGCCATTGGCCTTCTTAGCCACCTGGGCACACTGCTGACTCATGTTCAGCCGGCTGTCAATCAGCACCCCCAGGATTAATCAAAAAGCCTTTTAGATTTTATAAGTTTATAACTTCAAAGTCATTAAGTATATATTTTTTCTTCAAACTTGGCTCATTCTGTAGAGCTCAACAAATTCCAATGAACAAGCTGCATCCTTATAAAATCCATTTATTCACTGCAGTTTAATGATTATACATATCTTTTGACTTGAGCATGTTGAATAAGCTAGCTTAATAGCTTATTATTATTTTTAACAAAGCCATGTTCAATGACATTTTTGAAATTCAGGAAATGACTAGGGTAAGCAATGAGGCATAGAAAAGTGAATCCAAATTTATCTAAGAAATAGTAAGGAGCAGAAAAATAGGAATACAGAAGCAAGTATAGGAAACTGCTCTTCAAACTCTTGTGAAGTGATTACGCCATAGAATTTACCTACAATACAACCTATAATTTCATTTTTTGCAATGCTGCCACTTTTTATAGATTGGATACATATATCTAAATCATGTCCTTATCTAAAGTCTCAGACAAGCCAGTATTTGGGTGTTGGATAATCTGTTTCATATTGCACACTTTCAGCAGGCTGCTCTGAACACTGCAACAGTAGCATCAGATGTTCTGGAAGCACTTCGCTACACTGCTTCAGAGATCTGGCAAAATCTAGCCAAATTCCTGTCCTGGCTCATTACCAAGAGAAAGAAAATATATTCTAGAAACGACATAACTTGAAGTGAAATGGTTTCAGTGTACCTGAGGTTCACTGTACTGATATTCATCACAGCACCCTGCCTTCCTTATCTCACTGGAGATTGGAAAAAAAAAAAAAAAAAAGACAATAGAAATGACAGTGTATACAGATGATTCTCCATTTGTGGATTCAGGATCCTTGAAAAGTGAAGGGAAAAAAAGTCTGTCAAATAGAAGAAAAGTCAGCAAGAGAGGAATGGGTTAAAATAGAAGAAACAGAAAACAAAATCAAACAAATGGTTATCAAATTGTAAGAGCAGAAGTGCAAATTCTTGTCCATTTGTGTGAGCTCATGAATACCTGTATCCATTTAGGGTTAGGGTTGGATTGACCACCACACAGCGAGAAACACTCTCCACTGCTCCCCTCTTCCCCTCTCCCCACCGAGAGAAAGGGAAATGAGAGAGAGAAAGAGACTTGTGGATTGGAAAAAAACCCCAACTACAGCTACTTTAATGAAAATAGTAACAAAAGATTAAATATATATATGTATGCGAGTATATATAGAAATAGTACCAAACCCAAACGCCCCTTGATGGTAACTACATCACTGTCCTCACTGATACTGCGACAGGCCGCCTCCGGCAGCAGACAGGAATCGGATTCAGGGACTGTATCCTGGAGCTTGATTTAGGGGCAAAAGGGCGAGAGAAACAGCAAAGATGGGCCCGTGAAAAGCAGAAAAGCAGGAAGCAAGAAAGAGAAAGAGAGAGAGAGAGAGAGAGAGAGTGAAGAGGGGGCTGATCCTCAGCTTTACATCAAGTATGACATGTATGGAACGGAATAGTTAGTTGGCCAGTTTGGGGTCACCTTGTCCTGTCTGCTCCTTCCTGTAGGTGCAGATTTTTACTCTGCTTTCCCCAATGCGACACACACACACAAAAAATTCAGCAGTGGCCCTGGTTTACATTCTGATACTAAGCAGTAAACCCAAACATTAGGCCTAATCACTGCTGGAAGCAGGCAGTGTTTGTAGAAAACATACTGCCAGCTTCAGAAATACAGTTATTAGAGGAGCTTTGGCTGTAAAACAGTCACCGAACAGAACCTGTTCTAACCCAAACCAGGACAATACTTTAAAGCATACAAAGAAGAAAAGACCACACTGGAAAGTCAGAAAAGAGAAGAAACATTGATCAAAAAGATCCATATACTTTTTAGTTCTGAGGAAGAACTTCTAAAATTAAGAAATTTAGAACAGTCTTTCCAAACATTAGTTTCTATGCAATCATTAGCTTTTATCAATTTCTTCTTTTTCACCCAGATGAGATGATTAGGACAAGTAATTTTGAAGAAGTTGCTGAAGTAGAATTGATGGGGCATGAATAAAAAATGAAGAAAATTTAGATAATACTATGCTTTATACTTCTAGAAAACCTTTTATCTAAGAGAATAAAGTGTTTTATAAGACTAATTAATTTATCATTACAGCTCTCTTTGTGGTCGATAAACATTATTACCCCTATTGTACAGATGAGAAAAGAAGCAAGGAGAGATTAAGTGTTCAAGGTCACGCAGAAAATGCGTTTCAGAATGAGACTTCTTAATTCCCATCCTATGTTTAAACAAGGCATGTCTTTATGACTGTAAAGGAAGGGACTGGGCAAATCATGGCATCCAGCAGTTTGTCTCCAAGCTCAAGAAACAGAATTGCCTCTGTGAGTGCAAGTAGGAGCAAGAAGAATGTAATATTATCTGAAGGATCCCCTGATTAGGGTGGTTCCCTCCCAGCATTTACTAAGCCTTGCCAATGACCTATTATTCACTTGCAATGCCTGAGTTTGGAGGCAGAACCCATGTGTGATATTCCCTGTGCAACCCTGATACTAAAATACTACTGTTATTACATATAGCATTGCCTGGGCACGCAGACTTTCTAGTCCAGTTTAAGTGATCTGAGTGTAAGGGTTGTAACTGAAAAGACACTGGGTTCTGCTGCTTTTGCTGCTGCAGCTAACTTTATGCCATACAACAGTAAAAGTAGGGGACGATGCTCCTATCCAGTAATTCTCATTCACAAAACAATATAATAAAGCAGTACCAGAAGGATGAACCTTGTAGAGTGAACAAATACATGCTTTTCAAATATATTTTTTCCCTTCCCCTGCCAAGTATATTTTCTTATTTTGAAAATAATGATAAATCTTTTTCCTACACTGTTTGCCTACTTTACTATTTCCTCTTATGACCATCTTTTGGTTATAAAGGTTTAAAGGTCTATATCCTTTGGTTCAGTAACCAGCTTTTGTCTTCCAATTACCTTTTCCTCTTCTGAGTTAATCTTCTACTTTTTCTTATTAAACCAGTGGGCTGTCTCCTTTATATAAAATAATATGCAGTTACTCAAGACCCAGAGCCTTGTGTTACTCTTCTACCATCCAAGAATGCAAATGGTGACACTCAGGCTACCAGTAATGAAACTCTGTAAGCAGCAGTAAGAAGACATAGAAGAATATTGCTCTGTCAGGTGTGACTGTCAGATGGAGCCAGCTAGTACAGAAGGTTTGGCTGTAGTCAAGACGGCCCTGCACTCAAATCTTTAAAGACTGGGAAACCACAGGGAGGAAAATAGGGGTTTTTTTCAGCTAAGATTTGACCTTGACAAGCAGTTAATTCATATAATGTTCTAAAATGGTTTTGCTAATTTTTTATTAATTGTAAACTATCTGTGGGATGATTTTGGGCTTTGAAGTAATTGCCAAGCTGCCACTCCAATAGCCCTTGGGAAGAGTTTTCAGAATTTGTACATTGTAGTTACTGGCCACAGGGATATCCTGGTGATTCCTAGCAGGCTGTCACATCAGCATACATTTATTTACTTAAACTCATTCTATCACATCGACACTAATATTGTTATCCAAGCTAATTAGATTAAAGCTAGCATGATAAGCCTCAGCACGCTTCCACTTACTCCTGTTAGCTGCAGTGTAGGCAACACCTACGGCCTGAAAACCAGGCTATGCAGACACATGGAAATAATGTGCAGAGATTTGTGGAGGGAGGAATCATACTCACTGAACATTAGAGGGAACCCCTAAGTTCCTGTTGCAGCTGCCTGAGACCAGCAAGTACAATGCTATTACATGCACTGACATAAACACAAAATACAAAAAACCCCAACAGAGCAGCAGACACTGCTTGAGGTAATGTCCCTCTGTTGACATCATAGCTTACTGTTTTCCAGCTTCCTTTCAGCAAGAACTCATCTTTATAAGACCTACCACTAAATACTGGGAGCTACATAACCAATCTAATAGGAACAGGATAATGTCAGCAAGAATGACTGCAATAGCCTGCAGGCAACATCCATTCTGCTAAGTTAACATACAGTATATTCTTCTAAGTTTATTTCCATAAATATTACTCAGTAAGTCAGCAAATAAAATGAGAGTTCTACCCAGTGGTGAATTTCTTGCTTAAGCATCTGGCTATTTTCTAGGCCAAAATTGTTTCCAGATTACAAACCTTGACTCTGGAATTAATACTTCCAAAAAAGACCAGACCTCGGCTCTGTAGATGCACACGTCTAGAAAGGTACATGTTAGATATAGAAAGATACCAGTAAACATTAATTTATTTCCTTTTCCTCAGTACAAAAAAAAAATTAATCTATTTAGCTCTACTTCTAGGCAGAGTTCATATGGGAAGTGATGTCAATCTATTAGCCACTTGCAAAATAAACATGAAAAATAAAAGAGGAGTCACAGCAGGATGACTTTCAGCTTTATTTTTCCTTGAGTTTGATTTTAACATCTTCATGAAAATAATCCATATAGAAAATGGTCATTAACTTCTGAGCTAAACAGATGCCAAAGTTCAAGTACCCAGCAGGCAGGCACACAGGCAGACCAATAGCTGCAGAAAACTAAATTTATAAGCCCGATTTTCAAATAATTTTTCCTGTTTTTTTCATGCATCACATTATTTCATGATCCTTTTTCCTGGGAATTTTTTATAAAATAAAAAGTCTTTGTAGAAATTATGGGATTTTGAAAATACACTTTTCATTTAAGAAAAAATAAATGTCATTTTGAGTCCTATTCCCAGATAGTCTTTACTTCTGAACATACTTACAAATAACATGTTAGTTATGTGTCACGACCTTGCTGAAAATAAATAACCTATATTTCTTAAGTGTAGATGAGCAGAGAGGGCAGAGAAACAAAATGCATATACCAAAAAACCCCCAACAATTTAACAATTCAAAAAACCCCTCAAAACCCAAAAATTTAGAGAAAATTCAGAAGAATGAGAAGGGAGTTTCATTTACATAGAGACAACTGTATTATCTCTTAGTGAGCTAGACCACTTGAAGAGCCACTGTACCTAAGAAGCAAGAAAGACCTTTCCTATTTTTTTTCTCCCCGATTTTATTGGAGAATGCCTTAGGGGTGCTGGAAATCAAAGAGCAAGATGTTTCTTATAGTGCATTCCATGCTGCAGTTTAGCTCTATTGAGTTCCACTCCTGCTCAGGATTAATGAATAATTTAAATCAGGATGAGGAGGTACTCATGCTGAATGCACCTATGAAGGAAAGAAGTAAGTAACGTATTAAGCAGCATGTTGATGAGAAAGAAAATATATTTATTAGTATTTTTTAAAGAGTCCATTTGTATTTTAAAAAGTTTAAAAGATCCTGAAGCTCATAGAGAGAAAACTGTTTATGTCAATGCATGGAGAAAAATAATAGAAGGGGAAATTGTACTCAGGCTTTGAGTGTTTTCTGTTTCCACAGTCATTTTATCTCTGGGGAATACAACAGGCCTATTAATTCTGCTTCCACAGTTAATTTCTAGTAGTAAAATGACTGATACTCTGTTTGAAGCAATTCATTGCTACATCATTTTTCCAGGCATTTGACTACTTTGGCGAAGAGCTGTTAGCTGAAATTATTTTTCAGTTCCAGTCTACTGCATCAAATACAACTGCTTCACTGAGCATTGGAGTACACCTTTAGAAAGTCAATTACCATCAGGATGTCCTTCTGCCTTTCAAAGGGGAGAAAAGAACCATTAACCTATCAGCCCTCATCAAGACAAGAAATTCTGATAACAGCCTATATATGACAATGCCATTTAATATAATATGAAAGTGAAATGAAAAGTAAAGCATGCAAAGATAGTAATAATAAGTACTGTACCCTTATATTGTCACATATTTAATACTCAATTCAAATTATATTCATATTAATGTTTTATGACTCTCAGTAGAATCACCTTGAATTTTAAATGGAAAATATGGATTTCTTTGATTTTACTTGATGCAGTATTTCATTAAGCCTGCCAAAGGAACCAAATGAAATGACTAGCAGGACAAAGTATAATTTAATTTAGACCAACTGTGAAAGTCACTCACAGGGAGTTCTGGTCTATGTTCTCCCATGACTACAGTTTGAAATTGTATTTTTAAGAAGGAATTTATGTCAATCTTGTATTTCGTTACAACAGTCACCAACACAACTCCCTGAATCCTCCTGTTTCTCATGCATTGCTTTGTTTGACACTTACTTGCTTTGTAGGCCATGTTTTTTTGTCAAGAAGAATGTTTCTTTTGTAGTAAGTTTTTAAAAACTTCAAACGGGCCAGTCAAATACTTGGTTTGTAATTTCTGCACCACCTGAAAATACACTATTTCCAACTTTTGCCGGAGGAAAACATTTCAGATATCTTACAAAGCCTATTTCATACAGTGCATTAAAATAATGTGTTTATGAAAGCTAATGTTGCCTCATGAAATCTACCATTTCTGACCCCCCAAAATTGCCTTTCTTCAATGAAAACGAAAATTACAGCTTCACACATAATTGTACGTAAAACTGCTGAATAAATCAGCTGTTTTCTGTCACATAACAGTGACTGGGTGGTTACTGTTATACACAGTATTCTCATAAATACTTTAAAACTATACATGTTCTGGCCATTGTGTAACATACGTATTTTTAATGTTTATTAGATTTCTATTAAGTACACACATCCTTATAAAGTGCTTTCTTATAAAGTTTACATAACAGTGGTAAATTTCATCTCTTTGCCTAGATTTGTTCAGCCTATCCTGTGCATATTCTTGAGTGATACCCAAGACATACTTATACTGACTGTACATAGATAATCTATGGAGGTAGCTCTATTGGCTTTAAATGTGAAAACTTCAAAGTATTAAAGCATTCCTGCTGTTTCTGAAGATTTTACCAACAAGGTAATAAACCTCCCATTTCTAAAATATTGTTAAATATTAGGTGTTACATCTCCAAAATTAAAGGGAGTTAGTGTTTCAGGCTTCTGCATGTCTGGTTTTACAATTATGTGCTAATCACAATTTACTTCTACCTTCCATCTATTCGGATAATTGGGTTTACTTTCAACTGCATGTATCTAAAATCTAATCACACAGCTAGAGCAAAGATTACCCTCAGGCAAAGTGAGAGAAAAAACCAGTCTTGTTTAAGACATGAAGAAACCACACACTAAATAAAAATAATATAATTTTGATTATTAAATCTTCTTAGTCTATGAGAAGTATTCAGTCACAAACCCAGAAGGTCATGTATAACCAAGAAGTTTACATGAAAGATCTACAGAAACCACAAACCCCTTGCTGTTGAATCTTTCCAGCTACCAAGCTTTTGTCACTGACAAATCAAACACACATTTTTAGAGAAAAGATGAAACAGATTCCTGAAAGGAATTGTTTCTGTTGTGAAAAGCATACAAGCAGGTTTTGAATTCCTCTACAGTCCATATTCTGTGCACAACAAATGAAGACACTCTGTGCTTTATTTTGGCTCCCATTTTAAAATATTTTGACTAATTATTTTTGCTATTTCTAATATTTTTAGGGTGTGCTGCAGATCATGAGTTAAGAAGGGGCAATTTCTGAAAGTTAAGAAAAAATAGTACCTCAGATATCAAAGACATAATTTTCATTCACACAGAATACTTTCAGAAATAAAACAGAAACACTTTCAGGTGAAGTTATTGTAAGATAGAGATCTTAGCATCCTAAGATACATCTTAAATGACTTGACACACCAATTCTGAGGACACTACATTTTTGCTTTACTTACCAAGATTGCACAATGAAAAAAATCTAAAACCAAGAATTATGTGCAAGGTGTTTGTGTAAGTTAAAAATGGAGCTTTTTTTCTTCATATTTCTACCCTCATATTGCCTTTGTTCACAAATACTTGCTAAGAGAAAAAAAACCCTCAGTACTTCCATAGAGCAGCAAAACAGAATAGAGTGTCTGCTTCAAGAATTAACTTTCACTCCAGAAAGACTAGAGTAACTGAAAATTTACACACCAGAAATTTTAAATGGGAAGCTGCAAAATATTGCTCAGGTAAAAACTCCAAACTGTTAAGATGAAATATTTCCACTGTCTTTTGAACCTGATTGTTATTGTTTGAGGATTAAGGCTAGATTTACCACCATCTAGCAATGGACACTCTCTACTGCTTCCCTCTTCCCCCCTACCTCACCCCCCCACCTTGCCACAGTGTAGTATATTCCTCAGTTTTGATATTTGAAAGAAAGTTGTATTTCCTTTTATTCATGGTTTAAGTATTAGCTGGACCAAGGAATTTTGAATCCATGTAGCAATGATTAATGTATTTGGATTTTTCTAGAAAGATAACCAATAGCCTTCGTACACATTGATTGATCATTGTAAACTCACCCAGGAGAGCAAAATACTATTATTTTTAACATGCCTTGAGGCAAAAACCCATTTTCATAGAACAGAATTATAGAAGGTTAAAGTTGGAAGGGACCTTTAGACATCATCTAGTCCAACTCCTCTACAGGGACCAGGAACACCTATAACTAGGTCAGGTTGCTAAGAGCTCTGTCCAACCTGACCTTGAATGTTTTCAGGGACGAGGCATCCACCACCTATCAGGGCAATGTGTTCCAGTGCTTTGCCACCCTCATTGTGAAAAATTTCCTCCATATATCTGGTTTAAATCTCCTTTCCTTTGGTTTAAAACCACTACATCTTGTCGCAACAGGCCTTGCTACAAAGACACTCTCCATCTTTCTTATAGGTCACCTTTAAGTACCTGCTGCAGTAAGGCCTATTTGAAGTTTACTTTCCTACAGTGATATTATACCAAGTGAAAATGTGAAAATGCTCCTTAAGTGATAGTGAGAGAAAACCATCTGTGAATACTCAATATTGCGGGTGCCAGGACTCTTTTCTGTGATGGGGAAGACAGATTCCCTTTCTGAGTTAGATGATTAAAGGTCAGCAATTACACCTGAGTGCTGCGAGCACTGGATATTCAGCATTCTGTTACTAACACAAATAGTGTTAATTTCTTAATTATGAGGCAGGGATGCTTTCAGTTTGCAGGAATGGACAATCACTTCCATCACAACTCTATCTTATTTCTGCAGTTTTTAAGAAATCTGTTAAAATTCTGGGAAACTTGTAAGAGTTGGGACTAGAGAATCAGAGTTCTCATGGACTGCTGCAGAAGGAGGTGGCCACCACATGACGAGTTTCTTTTGTTGTTCCTCATGTTCTCTCATCAATAGATATACTATGTGCAATTTGATGGGAATTTCTTGTGTTTATAAACATATCTATATATTTTACATTATGTATCTATGAATTTTAACTTTACATTATAAACCTATGAATTTTAATGATGTCCTGATAAACTCGTGGGATTTTGCTCATAGGATTAAGAATGATTTTTGTGTGTGTGTGTTTTGTTGTTTGGGTTTTTTTGGGGGGGGAGGAGGGAAGGTGGTGGGTATTTTTTGTGGTTTTTTGTTGTTTGGGGTTATTTGCTTTGTTTCAGAGTAGGTTACAGCCTATTTTTTGTAGGTTACATTTATTTTTTGTGGTCTATTCAAGATGAAAGCTAAAAGGAAAGGGAGTTAGGATGGGAGGAATATGTTGAAAATGTTCAAAACTTGTCTAGATGAGGCCCTGAGCTAACTTTTAAGTTGGATTTGCTATGAATGGAGAGTTAAACTAGATGACTTAGAGAAGTTTCTGCTAAAGATTATTTTTATGATTCTATGATTAACTTATTCATTATAAAGGTCTTTCCATACCAGCTGTCAATGCTGAGAGAAGGACTCTTTAAACCTACTGCTCTTCTAGTTTATACGACTCTGTAAACTGAAACATATGCAGTACTAAAGAGTAGATTGATTCACAGATGAGGGAGCATAGCTTGAAAATTCCCATAGTTAGAAGGGTATGTGCCTAGAGCCAGGAAAATTCTTTAGAAAAGTTCAGTGCATTATTAAAATGTAACTGAGATAGAACATGACTGAGGTCAGAAAGAGACCCCGCTTCACATCCCATCAACTGCTACAGCTGTGACTATAGCCAAGAAGAGTTGTAATAAAAGAAAAATTTATGCTATGTATAAGATTTATTATTCTATCAGACAAATTGTGCTTCCACTACTTATGTAAATGTTCTCACAGGCTTTGGTCAAGCTTCATATGAGTGAGATGCAGATTTGCATGATTTTATACTGCACAACTGGACTATTCTTTCACAGAAACTAATCTACATTCTAAAGGATCTTAGCAAAATTTAATCCTTATGGTTTGCAAAAAGGGAAAAGTTTACTTTTTCATGTTTGTTCTAATGGAGAAAATATTAATATTAGGATTTATTAAATGTTATCCACTTCTACAGCTTCCAATTTATTATCTTGACAGATATCCAGGTAGCCAAGGACTAAAAATTTCACCAAGTAGGTGTTATTAAATGTAACAAACACCAGCGAAGCATTAAAGCATGATAGAAATAACCTTCCTTCATGGTTTTAGACTTCTGGTTCTTTCTGGAACACTTTCTCCTTCATATTCCATAGGATCTGATTCAATCTGCTAATCTAGAGGCAGCAAAAAGCATTCTTTTCTGATACTATACTTAAAAGAATGACTTTTAGCTTACCCTGCCATTAAAATCATAGTCAAACTGTATTCAACTTATGACTTGACTCCACAAAACCATGGAGATTTAAATTTATTGGTAAAAATTCAGGTTGACATTTTGTCCTTAATTTACCCGATTGAAAAGTAAGAAACAAAGGTACAATTGCATGAGTTCATGAGTGTCAACCCTGATTCTTAGCTTTAATGTTGAGGGTTTTTTGCTGTTGTCGGTTTTACTCTTACTAAGTTGAGCTATGGGAAATATATATATGATGATGGCATGAACATTTGGTTTTTCCTTTTCTTTAAAAACTGACATACACAGAAATCTATTTTTGGTGATCCTTATCCCGGATTTTAACCAGAAGCAACAACAAAGCTTTTCCATCATAAACAAAAAGGTCAGAGGGTAAGTTTCTAAAAAAATTACAGCACTTCTTGAAGCACTCAGCCAGAAGTGAACATGAAACTTTGAAAGAAAAGAACAATCAGAGGTAGAGGAGAACTATCTTTATAAATAACAATTAAGAAATATTAATTAAAAGCTAGAAGTGAAACACAATTTCCAGGAAGTAACTGCATTAGAAACACAGGAAATGGAGAACTGTAAAGGAATGAGCAGCAGCAATTGTGATCTTCACGACACTGTAAAAGCATCTCATTGCTTAGCTTTCCAGGTCAGAAGGCTGATAGCTTTGCTAGGTACAATAATTGTTATCAGATTTGGCAATACCTCAGAAAGAAGTAAAGTGTTCTCTCTAGTTGGAAAACACTCTCTTGAATGCATGAAGAGGGAATACAGATAATTGGTAGCTTCTTCAATACCACAAATGGAAGACTAAGAGTCTATATGAATACGCAAGTTTAATGTTAGTCTTATATGAGACAGTAACAAGAATATGATATGCCACATCAAGTAGTCTAAAATGTCTTAAATATGAATTATAGCCAGCACAGGATAGCTTTTCTGAAAATAACAGTGGTTGTGATTTGCCCACGATTCCTGTTCCTTATCTTTTTGATTCATGAGAATGAATTTTACTGATGTCAGTAATCCCAGAAATCAAATTCCAAAATAATATGTATAGAACTATTCTGCTTGGAAGAGACCTCTAAGCTCATCAAGTCCAACCATTAACCCAACATTGCTAGATCACTACTAAACCACACCCCTAAGTGTCAGGTCTACGTGTCTTTTAAATGCATCCACAGATAGTGACTCCACCACTGCCTTAGGAAACCTCTTTCAGTACTTGACAACCCTTCCTGTGAAGAAATTTTTCCTATTATCCAGTCTGAACCTCCTGTGGCACAGCTTGAGGTGATTTCCTTGCATGCTATTGCTGGTAACTTGGGAGAAGAGACTCACCCCCACCTTGTTACAACCTCATTTCAGGTAGTTGTAGACAGAGAGAAGGTCCCCCACTGAGCCTCCTCTTTTCCAGTCTAAACAACCCCAGTTGCCTCAGCTGCTTCTCATATGTGCTCTAGACCCTCCACTGGCTTTGTTCCCCTTCTCTGGACATGCTCCAGCACCTCAATGTCCTTCTTGTGAGAGGACCAAAACAGAACACAATATTTGAGATGCAGCCTTGCCAGTGCAGAGTATGGGGGGTGATGACTTCCCTAGTCCTGCTGGCAACACTACTTCTGATACAAGCAAGGATGCTGTTTCCCTTCTTGGCCACTCAAGCACACTGCTGGCTTACGTTCAGATGGCTGCCAACCAACACTCCCAGGTCCTTTTCCACCAGGCATCTTTCCAGCCACACTGCCCCAAGCCTGCAGCATTGAATGGAGTTGTTGTGACCCAAGTGCAGAACCCGGCAGAGCCTCCCTACCTTCAAGCAGATAGACACATCCACCTAAATTTGTATCGTCTGTAAACTTACTGAGGTTGCACTTAGTCTCCTTGTCCAGATCATTGATAAAGATATTAAACAGAACTGGCCCCAATACTGAGCTCTGGGGAACACCACTTGTGACCAGCTGTCAACCGGATTTAACTCTATTCACCACAACTCTTTGGGCCCTGCCATCCAGCCAATTTTATATCCTTTGATGGATGTTTCTTGGAAATTAACTCTGCCTGTCTAGGTATATTTTTTAGTATGGGAGGTGTCTGTAAACTGTGGTGGGTTTGACCAAAACACCGCACTGTGAGGGTCACTATGGGGATGAATTACAGCTCAGCCAGACCCAATACATA
The DNA here is from genome assembly GCA_013399015.1 of Galbula dea. Taxonomy (NCBI): domain Eukaryota; kingdom Metazoa; phylum Chordata; class Aves; order Piciformes; family Galbulidae; genus Galbula; species Galbula dea. Next base: position 594,593 of record VWZX01005818.1, read on the forward strand.
AACTCATCTAACATGAAGAAGCAACAAGATCCTATGACTAACTACTCATGACTCATACAGTTAGCAAATATCACAAATTCAGGGATCCTCCATAATCATCCTATAAAACAAACAATCACAGTGATTTCTAGGCGTATATTTGTGGATAAAGTTCTTAGTGAATTACCTGTATCTATTGATGTGACTACTCGCAATAAGCATAGTTACCAGTCAAGGCATGTTGGAAGAGGGAACTGCTTGTTGCATTTCATACATTTTAAAAAAAAATAATATAGAATATCTGAAAGTAAATCTCTGAAATCTCCAATTTCTTGCCATTGCTCATAATTATTGAGAAGCAGGCAGAAACAATAGAATCACAGAATCATTATGGTTGGAAAGGACCCTCAAGATCATCTAGTCCAACCAATAGTCCTACACTACTATTGTCCCTAAATCATCCCCCGAAGCACCACATCTACCCACCTCTTAAAAACCTCCAGGGATGATGACTCCACCACCACCCTAGGCAGATTATTCCAATACTTCACCACTCTTTTGGTGAAGAAATTTTTCCTAATATCCAATCTAAACCTGCCCTGGCACAACTTGAACCCATTGCCTCTCATTCTATCACTAGACGCAAGGGAGAAGAGGCCAACACCAGCCGCCCTAGAATGGCCTTTCAAGTAGCTGAAGAGAGCGATAAGGTCTCCCCTCAGCCTCCTCTTCTCCAACCTAAACAATCCCAGCTCCTTAAGCCTCTCCTCATAAGACTTGTTCTCCAGACCCCTGATCAGCCTAGTTGCCCTTCTCTGCACCCTCTCCAGCACCTCAATGTCCTTCCTATACTGCGGTGCCCAAAACCGCACACAGCACTCAAGGAGTGGCCTCACCAGTGCCAAGCAGAGAGGCAAGATCACCTCCATGTTCCTCCTGGCCACACTATTCCTGATACAAGCCAGGATGCCGTTGGCCTTCTTGGCCACCTGGGCACACTGCTGGCTCATGTTCAGCCGGCTATCAATCAACACCCCCAGGTCCTTCTTTGCTGGGCAGCTCTCCAGCCACACCTTCCCTAGGCCTGTAGAGCTGTTGGGGGTTATGACCAAAATGCAGGACCCCACGTTCTGTAATATCCTACCTCCTAATTAACAGATAAAACAGTAAGTCAGGCATCTCATGGGCTCAGGTTTTTCTTTCACAGAAAATCAAAGCCAGTGTTCGCTTTCAGATAAACTCTAAAAGTTTTGAATGATTGCCTAAGTACCAGGTGTTATCCAATAATAATGGTCTCACCTCTTTACCTGAGTGAGTACTCAATCAATATAGGCATAAAATTTTATTTGGACATTCTAAGTTCCTATAGATATATAAAACATTATAAATTAAAATTCCTTTTATCCGTATCATTAAAAATCCATGGAATTACCAAATTTTATTTGTAAGGAGCAATAAGCAATAATTTCCATCTATGAACCAAAATCTTCATGTGATTAAATATGTGTATCTCCTAGTAAATACCTGCTGTGGGTGTAGATGTTTCAGAGCAGAAGCTGGCCTAATTTTTTGTTATGTTTGATATAGTCACACGCTACCCGATGAAGAATACCTGGAAGATCAGCAGCCAGTTTTCACAAGACTCAAAACATTTCCAAACACTGAAGGCATATTTGGAACACATTAGTTTCAAAGACTTTTTTGTTAGAATTTGCTTACATAAAAAAACCCAAGAGTTCCTTACAAGACCATCAAGGCTGTAGGAATTCAACGGCAAATAAATGTTTGGAAAATGAGAATATTGTTAGGAAAAAATGCTTGTTTTAAGAATAACAAAATTGTAGGGTAGGATTAAACATCAGGAGGTCATCTAGTCCACTCAAAAGCTCTGAGGCAGAGTCTCATTAAAAGTCTATCATGACTGCCTTGGCTTTATCTAAACTGTGTTAACATATTGCTTATGGCAGACTATCCACAGCCTCCTAGGTACCCTGTTAATTGTCAACTACTCACATAGTTTAAAATCTTTTTCCAATATCAACCTATTTACCCTGTACTCCAACTTAAACTTATTATTGTCCTGCCTTCAATACTTTCAGAGAATGTTGTTATTGATACATTTTAAACCTATTACCAATGTTATTAGCAGCACTCAGAACTAGCAGTGAGGGTCTGCAACCTTCAAGTGACTTGAGTTTGTGTTCCTTCTTTTTTCACGTCTTTTTTTTGCATGTTTTCTCATGCAAATGTCATTGCAAATAAGCAGTTAGAAACTTTCTTTGAAAAGTTTAGAATGAGAGTTTCAAACAAAATCATAAGATTCCAGAAAGTCAAGCTCCAAACAGAAAATGAAATATCATTATTTTTGTGATGGTACTGCACAAACATTGTCACTTTCCCATCCTTTCAAATGCAGAACCTCTCAAGGGGTGTGTATCACCAACAGGGAGGTGATTTACTATACCATTAAGAATTATTAGGAATAGGGTTTGAATAGAAATTACAGAAGATAGATAAGGATAGATATGGACTTAAAAAATATATGATACATTTTTTACCTAACTTGAGTTTACTTGTCTTTTGCCTTTCTGCAGGCCAGTGTTTTTCCCTTTCCATTTCCTTTATTAATACTATCACCATCTCAGATGTCCTCATGACTTCTCCTTTCCTGTGTTGTAGTCCAATTAATCTCTTTGAGACTTTCCAAAGTTCTCCCAAGGTCTGTTTGTTCATTTGCACTTTGTTTCAAGACTCATTCTTTGCTTAGTTTTCTTTAAAGCTTTCTTTGGACACATTTTTGTGTCATTTTCACACTGATTATTTTATTCCGAGTCAAAATTTCATCTCCTGATGCACCTCCTGAAGTCCTCTACTTCACAGTTTCTATACTTTCAATCATTTCACTTGTTTTCTCTCTTACACAATGTATGCTGTCCTGCACAAGCAATTGTTCAACTGTCTCTGTGAAACACAATATATTCTCACAGCACTTTATAACAGTGTAAGACAAAGGTTGAAAAATGAGAAGATCAATAGTCAGGAGATTCTGAATGCAAATTCTGAATACCTCAGCTGTACTGGAGTTGCATTTTTTCCATGGAAGAATATAAAGGGTTCAGTAGAAACAGCAAAGAAAAATACGATGTATGTACAAGACCTATTGTACAGATAAGACCTGACTTCTCTACTATCATTTATGAACCATTGCAGGAAGTCCACAGTAGGGAGTTTTGAGGCAATTGATCCAGAAAACATTACTCTAAGCCCAACAGTCAATGGCTGGCTTTTAATCTAATGTATGAGAGTTCTACCTATTCTGGAAGTAATTTATAGTGTGTACCTTATTCTTTACTCAGAACACCAAAATTATAAAAGTTACATTGGAGAACTTTAATTTCCCAGCCTGAATTAACTCAGCTGCTGTGAATATTTTTTCTGTTTATGTTAAAAAGTGATGATAAAAGCCAAAGGCAGAACTCTGAGGCACTGCTCTATGACGTGTAGCATTGAACAATGAGCACTCTACAACTCACGCACCTTGCTCACAAAGACTATTTCACTACTTAAAGCCCTAGCTGTTCAAAGAAAACTAATTGGCCCAAAGCCTGCTCAAAGTCCTAAAGTGGTCTACTTTTACTGAATTTTGAAAATTGAATTAAAAATACTCGGTCACACCCCAGTAGGATGCTAATTTTAAACACTCCTACTTTAAAATTGTAAGTGTGATTTTCTCTCCAGTGTCTTCTCATTTGGAGTTTTTAATGAAGACTAAGTTAAAAAGAATCATCCACATTTCAAGTAATGGGCTTCAGCTTTTTAGGATGTACAAGATCAGTGCAAACATATGTGTATTTTTTCATGGTCTGTCGAATGAAAACCATATGAATTAATCTAATACAACTTTTCCCCCTAAGATTTTTAAGCCCTCCTTCCAAACAGGCATAAACCAGAGATTATCACACATATTTGGCAGAAAGCATGCACAGAATGAGTCAGGTCGGAAGCTGAATTTACAACACCTACAGTTAAATATGCTTCAACACATCTAATGTAATATACATATATGTAGTTTTCACCAGCCTTTTTTGTCTAAGGAGTATATTTTTATTTTCCTGGATTGTTCTATTTATTAATAAAGAAAATATTCTGAAATATTAAAATTATACATTTAAAACTACAATTGCTACAAAATTTGTGCATAAAAATATCCACTTAAAAGGGAGGTGTTCTGTGAAGAGCTATAAGTTGCATCTTTCTTATATAATAATTTTTATAATAAAGAATTTATGTCTAATGTGACTGGCTTTATTTAAATAAAACAAATGCTTCATTTTTAAATATTCTTAGTAATAATGAGTACAATCACCCACAATGAAAAATCAGATTGCCTTTTCAGTAACTGTCGTGATACTCTTTCATGCAAATGGGGATGCTTAGTTCTTTGTCCATACTATGGCAATAAACATATTTAAAACTATCTTACGCATTTCTCTTTAAAGCTTTTCTGCATAATCAAGTTTAATTTATATGACACCAGAGAATCATCTGAGAAAATATTTAGCTCTTTCAAATCTGATAAAGTTTTCTATGATGCTCCCATTGGAGTCTGAATATATTATCTTCAAGGATTTTTAGAACTTGCAAAATTTCCAATCAGCGTTTTACATTTTGCCTGGAGCACTGTATCAAAACATGAAGCGTTTTATCAAGCTTGTCCTACCCTCTAACTCATCCTCTACAATTATGTATATGACTAGCTTGAATTCTAGAAAACGCTAGGGGAAGGAAGTGTGTGTCAGGAATTCTGAATTTCCAGGAAATACGTGGATATGAGCTCCTGATAAAAGCAGCTGAAAATTCAACCTAATATAGTTCTGCAGATCAGCATGTTGCAGTTACAGCCTTTGAAACCTGAAATTTTATAGGAATCATTATAAGTCTCCCTGAAGCTTACAAGTCTGCAAGTTATGGCAAATGCCATAACTCATATAGTTAAAATTTCTAAGTCCTAAGACCATCATTCCCTCGTTAAATGACTAAGTATCACTCAGATGTTGTAATTTTCTTTTTTTTTCTGTAGGTTGTCAATAGCTTTAGAACTTGGGAGAATTTCAGTTAAATAGGTCTTGATACATGACTTTCTATGCTGTTTATAGCTTGTTTACAAGTAATAAGTTGACATGTTTCTTTTGCAATAATTATAATATATTTCTTTTCATCTACACTAAGTAGCTCAGACACTGTTCTTTAAACAAAGAGGATAAAACTTCACCTTCTACCTCAACATCTCTTAAAGATTTAGTATTATTGGATTTCTACTCTGGAAAATGTCAACATAATGTGTTTCTCTTCTGTACCTTAGCTAACAAAGTTATGACAGTAACAAAATGGTTTTCCTACTTTGATTGTAACCTGCTCTTGAAATAAGCTCAAATCAAGGAGGAACCTCTATTCCAGACATCATACACTTAGAGCATTTGATAATGCATCCAGGTTAGATTTGAAAAACAAGATTGCCAACTAGGAAATGAAAATAAACCTTTGAAATAGTTCCAGTTTGAGTCTTGATTCACATGCCAGATGAAGTGAAACTAAATGTAAAGCAGGTAGCTCCATTACCATCTTACTTTTAATAATATGATAATTCAATCATTCGCCTTTAAGGTGGAAAAGCAAAGTTCTAATTACTTCTGTTTGATTCAGAGTAGGCAGGAAAATACCTCCACACTATGACACTATAAACTAACAGTCCAACACCATCTGCCATGCATATTTACACAGCCTATGCAAAGTGCAGTAGCTACTGTGAATACTCTTAATAGTTTAAAATTTTGTTTTTACTCAAAATGTTCTTATGTGGAACAATTAATTCAAAGCTGAATTAAACATTTTCTTTGATCTAAGACAATTTTCCCCCATATAATGGAAATGTATTTAGCTTCAGACTGAAATTGAGTAAGAAAAATTCATGAAAATGTTTCCCTTGTAACTATTTTATACCCTTTTCCACTGTAGATCTTTCAGTTACATCGCTAGCTAGCAATAAAATGGCTCTGGCTATAATCCATGGCTCCTTCTGACCATATATCAGCTTTTTAAGAGTGATCATGTTAAATATCTTGTGATATCAAGATGTCCTTGAAGTATCAAACCAACTTCCATACACCTTTAGGTTCTGCAATCCTCTCTTCCCATCTAATTATTGATCAACAGACTTTAACTGCCTCTTCTATTCTTAGGCTTCTCCTTTTTGCTATCTCTAGCTTTTATATTTCTGGTTACATATTCTTCCTGGTCATTCTGGCTATGTCCCCTCACAGCGTTACAATTCTTTCTGTTTGGTTGGGGGTTTTTTTTGTGTGAGTGTTTTTTTGTTGCTGTTGTTTTGTTTTTGAGAACTTGCTTCAATTGGTGCACTGATAAGAGAGGACAGTCTGGCTGTTAAGATAGCATTTCTGGTAGTATTGTTGTATCATGAGTTGTATTGTGTCATTTTTAAATGTCAGAGTTACCAAAATTGTCTTCAGAATACAGCATTGTTCAAAAGATTAGCTCTGTAATTAAAGCAAACTAAAACCTTGAAATGGTTCTTATCCTTCGATTATTTTAATATAATAATATATTAGCTCATTTTGATGTTGAATATAAGCCTTATTCTGGTGAATAAAACTAAAACAAAAGCTGGAGGGAAAAGACGTCTTCTCTTATGTTCAATTTTTATCAAATGTGAAATTTAAAAAATTTTATTTTAATGACATGGCCCTTCTCCTTCCTGGGAGATATGATAAACACTGAAACAAGAAACATGAATAGTGATTTGCAGATAATACTTATGAAAGCAGCCATTACACACTATGTTCTTTTTAGGAACTTATGGTATAGAGGCTATTAGTAGCCTTGCAAATACATGAGGATTTTAAAAACTTCCATTGTTCAATAACGAACCAAACTAATTACAGCCCAATTTCAAAATGATCTAAAAAGATAAAAAGGAAAACACAATTTTCTAGTCTTAAATTCCAAGAACTGAAATAAAAATAGTTGATTATAATATCTGAAGAGTCAGTTAAACTTCCTGATGACTGACCCTGCCCACATCAAAATATTCTGTCCCCTAAGCAAAAGATGCAACTGAGTATTTAAATTACAGCCAACTTCCTTGGTATAGCAGATTTTCAGTGAGATTGCTGACTTACTGCACCATGGTTCATCCAACTGGTGAAAAACTTACTCACATGGAGACATCACTTTCACTTACTTTCCAATGACAGAACTGTGTCTATTCTAATAGTAAAGAGTGAACTATGGAGATCTCAGAGCTCCTGAGAATTCTGCCCTCTGACATTTCCCATTTGTTTCAATATATACAAACTGTGGAGAGTTTTTAAGGAAAAGGCAGATAATCCTTTGGGATAATCAGGTCTAAATTTAAACTTTATAGAGGAGGTTTGGTATGTTTACAGTGGGAAAGCAAAATGGGCTTCTATGGATCATGATTACAGGAATTAATATATAAGGGCATACCATAAACAAGAAAATGATGAACCAAAAATTATGCTTTTCATCTGACCTCTTTCCCTCTCCTCTGTCTCAATCATCATTTCACACAAGAAGATATAAATTCATGAGAGGCCCTGCTAATGAAAAATGCACTAGAACTTAACTGGATTTCAGAGCTGCTGGTGTCAAGGGGACAAGCAATGTCTGTGTCTGTCAGAATGTAAATTAAGTTGCTTCATATGATTCACACTCAAAATTCAGAAAAAAACATGGCCAAGAAAATGACATGACATAGCTGGAAAACTGAGGCTTAACAGAGAATTTGTTATCATGGTCAAATTTTAATACCCCATTACACTGCTTTATGCTGGAATAAATCACAGCCAACTAGTTATAATGGAAAATGGAAGTTTTCTAGACCCTGAGAGTAACAAAGATAATTTTCTGAAAACCTTTTAAACCTCAGGAATATTAGAAACCATTAGTTCTTTTTACTCTAGGGTTTTTCTTTGATAAAGGACATAAGAAGTCTTAGTCTTCATAACTCGATTGTTTTTAGTATCTCCATTATGGTGCAAAAATATCATTTGCCAATTTTCAATGACATCATGAATATTACTGTGTGCAACTCATTCTGGAAATAGCCTGCTCTGTTGGTAACTTATGCAGTAAAAATTGCCATGTCATTAATTTGTGATGGAAGTCACAACACTTCCAGCCAGGCTTTCTTGGGACCTGCAGTTAGGCAAATGCAGCAGTGCATAGCAGTAGATCCATTTGTGCCCATGACTTGATTCCTAACTTGTCAGAATTCAGAACAAGCATCTAAGTGCTTATCCTGAGACAAGCAGGCTTAACATTGTGAACAAAGCACTAAACAGATGCCACAACCTCTGCCGTATCAAGAAAGTCTGCAAAATCTCTTCACTGCAAGGCATGAGGCTCATCACAGAATTGGTTGACACAAACCAAAGGAGAGGGTTTTCCTGGATTTAAAAGCTCAGCATGATTTTCCTTATTGCAGTGAAAGGATTTAATATCATTGTTTCATAAAGATATGTAGCTACAGCTTAGCTGGATACTACTGATTAATATTTAGGTAGCTGAGAGAAATAATGAAGCAGGGAATGAATATGAAGAGCTGCTCCTGTATTCACAGGAGAGGGGAAGGATGCAAGTGGAGCACTACTGCATCTTGCACACCCATGTGATCAGGGTGTAGGTTGTTAGTCATCACTACACCACAAACACAGCCCACAAGGAAGATCCCTGCTGTTGCTGCTTCCAAGACATCACTCACTAGTCTGGAAGAGTATGGATGACATACAGAAACTTGCCCATATATATCTCACATAGAATAGCAGACACACACATATATATGCATGTACACAACCATTAGGAGATATTACAATTCAACTGAACCACGTCAGTTCTCACATACTATTTGTAGTTCTGTTCTATGTGCAAGTTAAAGGACAGTTTCTATGAAACAGTTAAGACATTTCAATCCCAGGTAGCAAGTGATAGGACAAGAAGAAAAGGCTTCAAGTTGCACTAGGGGAGGTTCAGATTGGATATTAGGAAGAATTTCTTCACCAAGAGGGCTATGAGGCATTGGAACAGGCTTCCTCTCAAGATGGTGGAATTACCATCCCTACAAGCATTCATAAAACAGGTAGATGTTGTTCTTGGGGAAATGATTTAGTGGTGGGCATGGTAATAGGGGTGGACAGTTGGACTAAATGATCTCAGAGGTCTTTTCCAGCCAAAATAATTCTCTGATTCTACACACACAGCTTTCTCATTCTAAAAATTATTCTTAACTTCAAAAATTAAAGTTAAAAAGAGGAAAAGAATGCAATTGAAGGCAGTTGTATTGATTGTAGGTGCTCTGAGTGTGCTGCTGAATTGAATTTAATTTGCCCAAGTTATGATCTTCCCAAAATTCTCTGTTCATTTTTAATAGCCATAGTACTAAGACTAGTACTTAGAATACAAAGGGAAGGACACACAATCTATTCCTAAATTGTTGCTACTACTAGATATAAATTTTTTCTAAGGCACTACCTGAGGTACTTTTCCTAGAAGCCCCACAACTTTAGTAAGAACCTTTCAAAAAGCTTATCAAGATACATGGCATAATAAAGATGAAGTTCAGCAGAGACAGTGACATCACCTGTTATCCACTTTACAGTTGATTCTGCAACGTATTTGTGCACATTGATGTTTTTTACCTAACTCTGAGATAAAAGGTAACTTAATTATCTATGTCCTCCTCACCAGCCTCTGGTGCAGCTTGCAGGCTATTTATGTTTTATTTGAAATGTTTATATGCAATTGGGCTCCATACTTATATTATTAAAAACGATAGTGGCTTAATCTTTTTTTTCCCTGTCTTCCTGGAAAGTAATAATTTTAACAGAATATCTTTTGAGAAATATTTTCTGCTTGGTCTGTATTCCTGTCTAATTTCTATGTGCACAAAGCATCACATGAAAAATGCATCCACATTATCAGGTATAAAAGGCACTATCTGTGCCTCAGTTTGGGCTGATGAGAAGCTTTGTACATTGCAAGCAATAGCCGAATCTTGCATGCCCTTTTGTCTTTGCTGGAAAAATCTGACTTCAGATGAGTCAGAAGTCAAATTCTGCCAGGTTTAATAAATGCCCACAGAGGCTGAACAGATAGAATTACTTACTTCTATTAACAATACCGGAGAGTATATTTTACAGGAAGTAATTTCATTATCTGTTGAAGTGTTAGGGTTCAGCATTTCAATATACAAAATTCAATGATGCATTAATTGGATCCACCTCATTAGCATCTAGGCACATTTAGTGAAAAATGCCAGAATTTTTACAGTTGGTTCCAGTCATCAAAGTCATAGGCCTCAAGAGCTTTAACTCTATAATTAATGGATAATATATCCTGTATAATATATAATAAAATATATATAGCGTAGAATGTGTAACATCTATTAATGTATCATATAATATATGATTATAAAAAAGAGGCAATTTNCCCCCACTATATCAGGTACATTTTAGAGTGGGTTAAGCTCCTTGAAAAAAATGTGATGAGAGAATGTTTCTCATTTCTTGGTAAATCCATGGTATAGATTTATGTATTGATTTTTGGCAGTAGTCCCTACTTACTAACTCACTCCTTATCTCTCATATAGCAAATGCCTATAAAAGGAATACAAAAATACTGATATGTGAACTGAAAACTCAATCTATCATATACATCCTTTACCAGAAAAGACTGAAGGAGATCAGCAAAATATACAGCTATTGCCAAACATATTCTTATGTTTGTGTTCAGCAAAACCTGAACACAAATCAAACTAGGTCTATGGACAGGGATCACTGACAAACTACCTTTTGTTTAAAAGAGTCTTGCAGACTGTATTATATGCTTCCCAGCACTGATGGTCCTGACATAAAAAAATAACTTACCTCAGTCTCCTTTTGAACAAACTTTATATCATTTAGCTATCTACTAGTGTCAAATGGAGAAAAAAAATTAACATTCCCTCACCCAAACTCAGAACTGGACAAACTATGGTGTTGTCTCTTATTTACCTGAGGGACAGTTGTGTAAAGACTGTCATCAGCATATAAATACAGGAACACTGTTTAGCTAAAACATTCCTATAAATGACTGCAGACAAATATAAGCATGGATTTTATGGAAATATGATACAGAATAAATCTGATTTAAATTTTATTAAAACCAGAAAAGTTAAAGTGCCCATAAAAATTATCATTATTATTCTAAAAGAACAAAAATTAGTAATTATAAGTTTGGCATTTTCTTGCTTAAAGCAATTTTTAATTTTCCATACACTATACCCATTTTTTACTTGAAATTAATCCTTACTACTTCAAATCTAGTATTAACCATTATGAAATAGTATTAGGCATTTCAGTGCCTCTGTCTCTAGGACATATGGGGCCCTGAGTGAGAATGATTCTACTTAGCGATTAAGCAATTATACTCATGTTCTATTACAGCTAAAAGAAGGCTTATCATTTATCTTACTAAACTTAAAATAGCTACTCTTTATTTTCTCTGTCTGAGAACCTCAACATGATTGGTACTACAAAGATTCTAATGAGAGCAATCTTTTCTGTAACCTGATTGTCTATTATTTTTCTACTCAGGATTTGAATTTGAAGAACATAAACTATGCTGTGTCTGTAAACTGTAACAATTTTCTACCTTAAGAGCCACACTGCAGCATCTGAAAACTGGCAGATATTCATTTTTTCCATGAGCTAGTAACCAAATGAATGAAATTATCATCTGGGAAGAATGGTACATAAAACATGGATCAGCAAATTGAGGCACTCTCAGTGAAAGAATATCCTCTTGCTTACACTTAACAAAGCTAATTCTTTTTTTCTCTTTACTATACAAATTTTATGTTAACTTTAATCAATTTTATCTCTAGATATAAAATGTTTTGAAAGCAGAAGACTGATGATATTAATAAAGATTTCACTCAGCAGAATGAGACAGCAAAACATAATTAATCTTCCTATAGACTTTTAACAATTTATGACAACCTCACACAGCCATCTATAAATGCTACATAATAAACATTTTGTGTTCAAAACAAGCTAAGTCTTTTTAAAAGAATACACTAGTCTGCATTTTCCGCAACAAAACAAAGTAGGATTTGTATTTCATGTCCTTCACTATAAAACTGAGATCTTTAGTCAAAATTGACCATTGAGGTTTTTCCATGATCTGTGGGGAAAGAAAGGCACCTCCATAGCACAATTCATCCTGTCCTCACATAAACATGCAAGAAAGATGGGAGGAATTGCTCGTTGGAATTTCCTCTCAGTCTCTCTCCAAAATCTGTAGAGGGACACTAAATAACTTCGGCTAATATCTGACTTCTTGATAGCTAAAGTGGAAAAAGGTAAATCCATCTTACATGCCTTTGGTTGGAAATACAAGCTTGTGATAAGTTATTTGTTTCTGGGGGGTTTTTTTGTTTTTTTTTTCTATGTAGACTGACTATTTTGGCTTACAGATTCAGCATCTGTTAAGCATCTGGTTAAAATTCTTACTGCATTACACCTACCATGTGTAACCTGTCTCTGTCAGAGACATGTTAGTTTGCTCCATCTAGAAAGGTGATAGGGAGTCCAGACTTTCAGTCCTTCCTGTAATAGCATTACATTTCTGATGTCAAATGAGGAAGTTTTCTGTCAGGTTACTAGGCAATCAATGCAAGTGTGAGCAAGATTTACAGCAGAATAGATAAGGGTAGAGGGAGAGTCATTATAGCATAGTTTCTGGTTATGAAATAATGCTTTAACACAGAAGCAAGCCAGGTTTATTTTTGCTCCATGAGAAAGCAACAGAAACATTTGAATTATTCGTGTTGAGATAAAGGTATCTGAACTTAGCCAATACCAGTTTTGCATATCTCCTGAGTAAACTATTAGCATACAATAAATATTCAGATTTTCATATACACCTGACTCAATTTTTTATGGATCCTATTTATTGTCTGTAAAAAAGTAAAGCATACAGAAATAAAAATATAAGTTTGTTTAATATTGATATGTCTTAGGAATACATAAAATCCCCCAACAGCTAATATTCCATACCTGAGTAGTGGTTGCTTTGGATAAGAAGGTTGGTCACTGTTTTGGCATGACTGAGGTTTTTTTGTGACTTGCTTATAAATATTTCTGGCAGTTACTCCAATCCATAGCATAGTAGAGAGTGTAGAATAATGTAGTACTATGCCAACCTAAAACAAGAGCAGGCAGTTAAGTCAGTAGATGGATCAGTAAAACGAGTTGTAGAAGGCTCATAATGAATAAGTATAGAAACAAACAGGGTTTTTTTAACTGAATTTGTAAGTGCATCATTTTTTTTTCTCTCTCCAGTTATTTCTAACCAGAAAAGACAATTTTAAAAAGCAGATGGAATCTATTATTTAATCTATCATAGGTAATAACTGTGATACCAGATGGTATGCTATGAAACCAAGACTGTAGAGATTTGTTTTCTAAGAACCTAATTAAAGAAAAATTTTTACACCTGGATTTAAAGTGATGCAAAGCTTAGCTTGTGTTGCAAGCTTTGTTAGATTATCACGATAGTACAATTTAAAAAACAATGAGAGGTCGGCATTTTTGCTTGCTATAATGCTTCTGTTTTCTCTCATTTTCCAAGAATAGACTGCTGTCTATCAGCTGCATATAGCCAAGGTCCACTTCTCGTAAAGGGTTCAGTGTTATTTGCCTAAAACCAGATTATTTTCAGACATATTTCAAAGAACTTATAAACATACTAGTTTTAAAATTAAATGACAAATCTTGGCATCCTCCCTTGAAAGGAAGTACAAATTCTTAATAGTGTTATTATCATTCTGTCCCTAAGAAACCGATGCGTTTATCATTGAAAGTAAAATAAAGTCCAAACAACTCTAAAAGACTAACATCTTTGTTATGTTAGTAATTGTTATTCATTACTATGGAAACTGTAACTAGAATTATACCCAATCTCCAATGCTTTTATTACATCAGCTACGTCTCCATCTGATTATATAAAATGAGGTTACCTTTGAAGCAATAATCTGACATTTTGCAGTGACAAGTAAAATATTGCTATAATTGGAAAGCACATAAATGTTTAAGGAATACAGAGAACTGCTGAGTAAAGCTAAGACATATTTATTATGGTGATTTACTTGAAGCAGTGTTCACTTTTGCTCAACTTAAAATAATTGATGGCTAAAGAAAATTAATTGCATGAATTTTGTTTATATTTAGTAATATAGCATAAAATTTGAAGACAGCAGCAAATATCATCAACAGAACACCCTTGTAAGACTTGTCAGACACATTAGACAAGGAAGCATAAAGCCTGTTGTCACTTCAGGTAAAAGAAGCAAAAATGAGAGAATGAGACAACTCAGCTACCATCAGCAGGCAGACATTGCCAGTTCTGTGGCTAGTGGACTTGACTTAGTTCATATGCAGCTTGCAGCATTTCTGTAGGAACGCAATGAACATGACTATGAGCTGGTGGGGAATGAAGGAGTAAGGCAGAATAGAAAATAAGCAGAGGAGAAAGGGGAAGAAAAAAGAAGGAGGGAAACATGAGAGAGAACTGGAAAAATTCTAGAGATTTGGTTACTATATGGTCTGTAATTATGCTACACAAGTAGCATGTGTAGTACACAAGAATATAGGATGAATTCCATGTGAGAAGGCACTTGTGAAATTCTGACAACCTATATAGCCATATATTCAGAAATAATCAGCCACTTAAGTGAATTAGATTCCTAAAAATAGTACAATAAAAGAACTTTATTGAACTTTAACTGAAAACATCATTGCTATGCCACACCTTTGTCACATTACTTTTCTTCACAGTGTGTTCATATTTTAGCAACTTTGTTCCTTATATCTGGATGATAGAGGACCTCCTTGTGACTGACAGACTTGAAGGACAATGGTGACAATCTGGAGATCACAGTATCACAGTATGTTAGGAGTTGGAAGGGACCTCGAAAGATCATCTAGTCCAACCCCCTCTGCCAAAGCAGGATTCCCTAAGACTAGGTCACAACAAAGCTTCTCTGACTGGGAATTGAACCCGGGTCCTGGCAGTGAGAGAACCGAATCCTAACCACTAGACCACCTCCTCTCCTGAATAAAACATATATGCATGACATGACAAAAATATGAAATTTGGAAACATGTGCTGAGACATACTAAATTACAGAAGAAAGGGTACACTTATGTCTGTGCAGTGATGATTTTGTCTCTCATTTCCCATCACAAAACAGTCTTTCTGGACTAGAATTTTTCCTCTTATTTGTCCATTAATAATTAGAAAGAAATGCTTGTCACATTTCATCTTGAAAATTCAATGTCTTAAAGTGGTGGGCTTTGCTTTCTGCTTCTTCCTTTCCCATATCCCCAAATGACATCAGTCATGCCATGGAGATGCATTTTCCTCACTGTTGCACTTAGGGACTGTGGCTGCACGCTCTTTTGCCCCTTCCAGTGGGACCATCTCTTTCTAATTCTCTTAAGCCAGGAAGACATCTGAGCCCTATGCTAGAAATAATGGGATATCAACTCATGACATGGAAGGGGAAGACAACAAAAAGGCTAACAGGACAAAGGTAATTTTGTTCAGTAAACTCAACTTTGTTAGCAAACGTAAACCTTAAGTTTATGAACTAAAGGTTCTGAGTATAAATATTTCTGTGTGTATCTTGTTGCTGGATTTGTGCCTCTGTAAAACTCAAGAGACCAATAAATAGATACAAACTAAATACCCAAGTGTTCACTTAAAGCTATTTTTATTATGAGCAAAAATTTAGTATTTCACATGAAATTGTGTGGGAAGGGTCAACTTTTCCACACAGAACACAGGATTACAATTGAATATATTAAAATGATGACCCTTATTCATAAGAAGGCTTTCCACTGACAGGTCAAATGGTACAGAAAGACAGCATTGCACCTAAAGCTATGTAATAACCACAACAGTATGGTGAAAATTTTCTTGTTTTCCTTGACTCATTTTCCCGTGTCTTGTATTTCTAAAACTCTTATTCTTTGGGAATAAGCACCAACCTAGTGAAAAGTAGATCACACCTTTCTACAGTAAGAAGATGCTGTCTGTATGTGGTCCTTCAATAAATTTCTATACCGTAGAGGTAAATTAAGTTCTACACCATGCAGTTACCATTGTAATGACCAGAATGCACATTTATACAAAGCATTTTTGCACAAAAAGCTTTCTTGATCAGCTCTAACTTGCACACAAATTTCTTTGTTTTCCTCTAGTTTGTTCCTTTGTTTTCAACTCCAGTGATATTTCAGATAACGTTGGCTTTCTTCAGCTAGTTCAATTTAAAAGAGGACATGGAAAGGCACTGATGTTTTGATTAAAGTATTAAACCTTCACTGAAAGTGATTTTTAAAGTGAGATGAAGGGATTCAGGAATTTCTGTGTGGTCTACAATAGCACTGGAAGTGAATATTTCATGATCTTAAAACATTTAGCCTTTAAAGAATCTCATGCTCCTTTCACAGGTAGAAACCAGAGTAAGATGTTGAGACCCACAAATCAGGTACCTAAGGCCAGGAAGGACAATATTCAGCACGCATATCTAACTCTATAATGTGCAAAGTCTTTAGTCATTATAGGTTGCTGCTAGTAAAGTCTCCAGCCACCTAAGGTCCTGTCTGTTTACATGACTAGCTCTATTCCTAGAGTAGCAGAGCTGAGCAACACCACACCTTTCTCACCAAAGACCACTCAAGAGCTCTCAGATAACATTTGTTGCCTGAGACACCCTAACTGGCAAACTTAATCATAGTACATTAATTTTACATCCATTCATTTAAAAAAAAATACAGCTAGAACAGAAAGAACTGTTCTTTTCCTCCTCTTTCTATAATATTTTTGTATTTACAGCTCCTACCTGAGATGTGGTGCATAGCTCTAGAATCTCCTTAGTTTAACAGGATTCAAATCCAAATTTCAGACTTTGAAGGGTAGTATTCTAAATTCTAGGCTACTGGCTAGTATGGAACAGGCTTCTTTCTTGCTGAAGACTTACTACCCTATAGAAAGTAATTCACAAGCTGCTTCATATATGACACTTATCAAGGAGAAGTAAGATCTAAGCCTTGCTAAATTTTACATGGAATCTTTTATTTGATAAGCTGTATAGGAAGTTCCTGGAGATACGATCAAAGTGATCATGCCACTCAGTATAAAAAATTATTATTCTGTCTCACTCCCTAACTTTTCTGCCTCCTCGATCTTGTGCCTCTAAGCATATTCTTCATGCTTCAACATGTTGAACTGATCATTTCATCCCCCAGCATCCACAGCCTCGTGGCTATCACATTGTCCAGGAAAGTAGAAGCCTTAGAGACTGAAATGTTTCTGACAAGAGTGTACAGAATCAATTCCTCCCACTCATGAGGAGTGATCCAGCTACAGTTATCTCCTTCTGTCTCATTCCTTACATGAAGGGAATAAGCCTCCTTCTGCCCTTGGAAGGAAAGTAACCTGAGACCCTAACCCTTAGAGGTGGAAGGATCCATCCACTGGCTGGCTCAAGCACCTTTCTGGCTACCATACTGGCTCTGATTCCCATTCTGCCTTTCCAAACACAACCTTTGCCTTCCATGAAAGATTTTTGCCATAAACTCAAAGGATTATGGATTCTACATCAACAGCCAACATTCAGTGACACCCTAAAATCAGATTCATGGGTAATCTAAACAGTCTGTAGATATAACACCATTCACACAGGAAATCTGTGAAGAAGTAATAAACTCTTCCAGACCATCACTCTAACATCAGTTTTCTTTATAAATCATGAAGACTTCATAGAACATACACAAGTGAGACTGCCTACACAAAATCTTCTCTGAAATAGGTACACAGGTTTAAAAGAGAGTTTTAGATTTCTAGATTCGAGATAAAAATAAATATCTTGCCCTCTCCAAAAACATTTTTTTGTGTAACTACTTTACCTTCAAGGGGGTAGGAAGGTTATTCCAGCTATCTGTCACAGAAAATAAGCCCATTTCCATAGCATTAATTCCTGGTGCTTAAAATCATTCTGGGAGACATCATTTAGAGGGAGGGAGAAGGTGATACAAATGAAGTTATTTTACAACGACCCTTTTTTGTTTAATTATGAGGGATAAAAATTAACTCAGTCTATATTAGGTTAGGATGTTGCAGTGAAATTTGTGTGAAAGTTTTAGGGATAATTAGAAAGGTGGAGGTTCACTGGCTTTGACACCACATTTCAATAAGTAGGACTGAAAATGCTTTCACTTGGAATCCTCCCCTACCCACTCAGGAAACAAAAGGTGCAAATTACATTGCTGCAGGGTGAAGTTGTGCTTTGAATTGTAGCAGACGGAAAGATACCTGTGCTATAGCAATACTGATGATGTTTTAATTTTACTTGAAGCAGTAATATTTTCACAAATTTATTTTTAAACCCTAATATAGTTGGCTTTTTTTCCCAGAATGGAAAACTAGGTATATAAATATACATTTCATTAGGCTGATTGATTTAAAGAAATGGTATATTTCATATGCAGGAGAAAAGGAGTGCTGTATCTCCATCACTGCTTGCAGAAGCTATGGGAAATGTTCAAATACATGAGCTTCTTGGTAAACCATTAGTAGGTCTGATCTCCCTACCTCATAGCTTTGGCACCCTGAATATTAATCCACAGAATAATCCTCTCAGGGCTATCACAGGAGGAGACAGGCACTGGGACTAACAGAATTTTGGAAAAAAAGTTGCTATCGGTAGGCAAGAAAAGCTCTGCAGTGCAGTACACTATTCTGGGAATGAATACAGTTAGGGTGACAGAGTACTGGAACAGACTGTCCAGAGAGTTGTGGAGTCTCCTTCTATGGAGATATTCAAAATCCCTCTGGATACACTTCTGTGTGACCTGGTCTAGGGAATCCTGCGGTGGCAGGGGGGTTGGACTACATGATCTTCCAAGGTCCCTTCCAGCTCCTAACATTCTGTCATTCTGTGATTTGTTCAGCTTCTGTTACCAGCTATAGGAGTCCTGTTTTAGATGGTTTGGACCATTGCATCCATTAGCCCTAGCTAATTACATCATACAATTTCTACCAGTAACCAGAGGACTGTGTCTCTGTGTCCTGTATCTTTCCTATATTTTAACTGCTGATGATATTATCGGTTGATAAAGCATGGTGTCAGGTGTATAAATAACTTTATGAAACTGACTAGAAGACACATGTGATGGATTCATTCTGTTTCTCTAAGTGCAAAGCTCAGGATCTGGTCCTATACCACGGCAAGAAACAGCTGTCACTGATAATGCATTTTATGAAGATACACCTGTAGTTTATACATTACTCGTAACAAATTATTAATAACTCATTTATCTCAATCAATTTTTCATTATTGCTGTTAATACTGCATTGTTACCATGCAATCTGCAAAGTAAATAACCAGGCAATTATTGTAACAACAGATGGTCATTTGTGATCATGTAATTACATGACCATGGCTGCCCTGCAAACTAATCTGCCACTCTCAATTGCAAACTGCAGATAAAGACAATAGTAAGTGGTATTTCCATTTTCCAGAACTCACAGATTGACTATGACACAGAACACTAGCTATTGTTAGATATTTATTTCAGAATAATCTAGTGGACACATGTCATTTAAATGAGTATCATGTAACATAGGTAGGTAGACTTTGCACATAGACCATTATAGGTGCTTACAGGTCTACATGTGCATGATCATGCACAAGTATACACAAAAAGCTTCCAAAGCATCTCACTGAAAATGAGAGTGATAATTCTAATTAGTTATACTCTACATTAGTTATATGAGTTTTGCAGTGACTGTGCTGTTGACTAGTGACTCTTGCTGTTTACACCCATTTAAGCCAATCACATGAACCAGATTAGTGACAGGCAAAATATCTGGGAGACTGTTGGCTGAATAAAGTGCTTTGCTACAGGTAAATACCAACAATGTTCATGAGATCTGGAGCACTTAACAAAATCTGAGAGGAAGAAATATTTAAAACAAACCAAATGCAACAAGCTCTCATGAGGCATTACAAAAGAGGACCGAAATGACTCTTTACACACTGTAAACCTTTATGTGCATCTCGTGGCAAAATATACCCGGAAAAAAAATGACACACTGCCCATGTGTGGGAGGAATTGATTCTGTACACTCTTGTCAGAAAGATTTCAGTCTCTAAGGCCTTTACTTTCCAGAAGAATCTGGTAGCCATGAGGCAAAAGGTGTGAAATAGTCCAGCAGTGCAAACAAGGGTCCATAAATCACAAGTGTCCTTGCCTGTTTTGTCTCCTTAGCTCAAGTTCTAACAAAAAGACATAATTATACTATAATTTTTTAATCTGTCTAAGTGTATATTTAAGGATCACTTCGCGAAGCCAGGGCCACGCTGAGGCAAATGGTATACATGCTACAGAAGTGCAGCAGCAACCATAGTTCCACACATTCAATACAAAGATCAGAAAGGACAGAAATATTTGGGAATCATCATTTTCAACTATCCTGTAGAACAGAGAAATATTATGATTTTCAGGAATTTTTCTGAAATAAGGAAGTTTGAACTGCAGAGAAGTTAATGCATTTGTCAGCCTCTCACAGAAACTCATGTGATAATCAAACATTGAACACTCCCAGTGCTGGCCTTAAAAAGACATGCTTATAGTGATGACGTAATTTGAAGAACTTAAGATCAAGGAACAACATATGAAAAAAAAACAACTATCAATATTATGTTAAAAGATACAGTGTCATCCTATTAGTAAAAATTACTAAGGCAGATACTTACAGCTTGGCATATAATTGGATATTTAATGCGATTGATTCCACCAGCAAAAACAGCAAATGTAAGGGCAGTATGGAAACAAAAGTTGAGAAGCATGTGCCATCCTTTTCTACTTATTCGGATTGTGCTGTTGAAAAATCACATTTTAAAATTAAAAGCTAACATATCTATCATGAAAATTACAATTAGGAAAAAATGCTTAATATGATAGAATTAAATTCTCTGATTTTTGGATACCTACTTAGCAATCTATCTGAAGGGTGGAATCTGATTTATGCACCATTGAAATCGATGGCAAAAAGGTAAAATCAATGGTAAAAATTGTGTCTGTTAAGGGCCTACTGACCTAAAGTTTCCTCCACGAAGTCAAGCACTTAAAGCAGAGAAATAAAAGCAGCTTATTGTGTCTCTTCAGATATGCAGAATTTTAACAAGATAACTCTAAAGGATTAAATGGAACCTGAAGACCAGAAGTCATTGCATTAATTGATATTTAGCAGCTTCTACAGTTCAATACCTTCCTAGTCTTTTAAATTGCTGATAGCGTTTAACAGAAGTATGTAGTTAAAATGGCACTTATAGAAATCTTTCACATAAAGGAAAACATAAGTTTTATAAAATCAAAAAGATTTAGATGTCAACAAAAAATTTCTCTTATCCAAATACGGTTATCAGTCTCTCAACAAAACTTGGCCTTAGAAGCCAATCCCAGTATTGTAGCTGTCTAAAGTGCTGCTTGAGTGGAATTTGATAGTGCTCCTGTTTTTATATTGAATTGTCAAGTTAGAAATATAAGGAATAGTGTGTAGACCATTTAGACATGTATCTCAGGAAAGATATAGCTAGGGAATAGCTTAAGAAAGGTTGACATAACTTTTTTTTTTAAATTTCTCTGGTGTAAATCGCATTGCTGATATCACTATCCCACAGTAATTCAAATACTTTTATTTTATATTTCAGTGAGAGTTAGAAGAATTAAAGTACCTCATCATAATGCTGACCATTTAGTACAAGCGTTTAAAATGGAATTCTTACCTGTGGTGGACAATGTAGGTGATGATGGAAGCAAACAGACACAGCAACATAACTGCAGTACATGCATATACCACAGGGTGAAGAAACTCCCCTGGGTACTGGGGGAAAGACAGCACTGTCTTAAAATCCTATGGAGAAAGCAAAATGATTTAACATTTTTATGCATGTGTGAAACTGTGAAACTTCATTTCCGTATATCCTGTTGTTTCTAGCTATTCCCTTTCAAGAGGAGAAAAATAAGATGAGGAACGTTTTATGTAGGTATAGTTCATGAATTTACAATAACATCAGGCTGCACTTTCCTTTTCTGCATACATTTTGCAAGACAGAAATTAAGCTTTTGTACAAGCAGACATATCCTAATTTAAAAAAAAGTCTGAAAAAATACACAGAATATTGCATTTTCCAGGCATAAGCAGTATCTCTTCCTTCTGATAACACGAACTTTATGTGTGTATTCTACTAGGATATTAAGTATAAAATATCAAATTACCATAGAGGTCTCCAAATGGCATATACATGGCTGCAGAAGGACCACTCAAAGAAACAAAGGCCATAAGAATACACCCAAAATTTCAACTGACTCGCTCTTACATTCTCATATAGTTGCTCCTATATTCTAATACAACTGTCAGTTGATAGACCTCCTCTGACCCAGTGACCTACGCTCTTAGTTGCAAATAGTCTACTACCTATATCAATTCAAGAGCATCTTGACAGCTTTATTAACACCAGAGTAAAGATGCATGCATTCCTTTTGGATCTGCTAGTGACTACTGACACAATTCTTCATGAAAAACTTTATGCAAAACTATTTTTGTAAAATTAACCCCATAAAATTTCATTCTAAATTACTGAATCTCACAAGTAAGAAATAATAGGAGAGTAAAATCTGCAGACATGATGGATGGAAAGCAAAAGGAGCTCATTACATAAAATAGTATTTCTTTGTATTACCTGAATTAAACCAAACATTAGACATTCACTGTAGTACATTAAGCCACATCTGCTTGTGCACTATATTTCTGCAAACAAGTATTATAAATTAGACACATGAACTACCACCTGAGTGAAAAGTGTTGTCTACATGCCAGTTTCCATTTGTGCTGGCATTAACTGTGCACACAAAAATAAATATACATCCCAACACAGAAAAAGCTAAAATCTGAAAAAGTACTGAATACGACAATTCAGCAAACTTCAACACTGAAATTATATTTAAAATATTTTTTTCTGATTTGTCATTTTCAAAGAAGATTCAGTACTTTATTTTCCTGAAGTGAAATCTCCCCTTTAGAGACTGGAACTGTAATGCTAATACATTTTTCTAATCTCATTTGCATGCAGAGAGCTGATTTCCAGCACCATTATTTATGTATATGAACTTGTCCATGTACAAGCAGCTAATGTTCATGAGTATATGCAATTATTAAATCAGGGGGAAAGGTACTGTTCCATTTGCCTTCCAGAAAAGTCCTCGCAAGTAACAGATGCCCTGGTAGTCATTATTTTTCATCATTCTAGATTTAAAGTTCCTAAGATTGACTGTACATGTTTCTCCAGATGGATATTTAATGTCAGGTCTAAAATAAAGCACCTTACAACATATACAAAAAAGACCATCAAAATAAACAAATAACATACAAACAAGATGGCAAATACATGTCATCAAATCCCACTTTGAGTAATTCCTCAGCTTGCTTGTGTACCTCAGTTAAATCTGCTGTATTACCAGTTGCCCCACACACAAGTCCTCTCTCAGCCCTGCCCAGTTCACCAAGGCTCAAAGTCAGAGATGGAGCAATTTGTCACAAAGTCTCTTATGCTGTCTCCTTACATCTCTTGCTACTCAACCACTCAACCACAAGAGGAACAGAGAAGGAAAATAACTGTCTGCTCTTCAGGCCTTTCCTTAATTATTTTTGAGAGTTGGGTTTGTTGGTTTGTTTTGGTTTTTTTTAGTGTGCATGAATATGCACTCAGGATATACTGAATTCAAAAATTTCAAATAATTCTTTAAGAGGCTATTGGCTCAGAACCGCCACTGAATCTCCACTTTAACACTCTTATTCTGACTCTTTTCTCCTATGTTTTTACTTGCATCATCTCAATGTTTTTCACAGAGTTAATTTCTTGACGTAGACTGTTTACCAGAAATGTTCAGTACAATTTTGTCTCATATGACTAGAGTGGTAATGTAAACACTAGACAATTAAATAGAAATACTCCGCTGAAAATTATAAAATATACCTCTAGATCTTACTGTTACAATCATATTTTGGTATACCAATATTACCCCTTGTCATAAATTTATGTACACAGTTGTCTCATTTCTATTCATTTAGAAATTGTTACTATAACTAATATAGTATTAACAGTGCAGGTATTTAAAGACAAATATATTGGATATTTCTGAAAAAACCTCTGAAAATTTAACAAAGCTGTGAAAGAGGAAACACAGTGAAGCGATTTACTTATGCAGCAACAAATGAAAGCGATTTTACTTGATGTAGTATTCAGTGTGCTAAAATCTAGCTTTTAATAGTGTTAATGCAAAGATCAATCAAACTATGTTTGAACATCAGTATGAAATGCTGTATGTCCTACAGGAATACAGCCATTTTGCATGCAGAAGAATCATGGATAATCAGCATCTTAAAGCTAATTTAATTTAAAATTTTTTTTTTATTATTGTCTCTTTTATAATTGTGCACCCTAAGTAACTGGCAAAACTTCTGAGTATAATAATGTATTATTGCCCACGCCAAATATAATTTTAGAGAGTCTTGTATATTGAAAACTGATTTCATTACAGATCTATGATAAATTTCTCTCACCCACTTTTTGATGATAATTAAACCTTATTGATCTGTCAGCCTTAACTAAGTAATACTCAGGGGAAGACAGCATGCTGAAAACAAAACTATTTTTTTAATGCTGTATGTAAAGCAGCAGGGACATATGTTACATTTTAAAAAGGTGAGTTTGATTTTATTTCCTAGAAGGGATTCAGTGATGATATTGAAAATTATCTACAGAAAAATAAATACACATAAGACTGACCATTACAAACTGCTGTCTGCAAGGCCAGAAAAATGTTGTCTAAGAAGAATTTGTCATTCATTCACCTTATAAAGTGTGAAACCAGCTTTTTTTCAGCTGTAAATACCACCATAGTATATAAGGCACAATAGAAATCAGTGATGGAAATTAGAGACAGAAAACACTTTTTATCAGCTATTTCATCTGACACTCAGAGTTATAAAAACATGAGTGCAAATGGGACTGTTTCATTTTTACTTGAAACTTCATTCCAAAAATCGACTGAAACAGACACATATATACTGATCAGTTAAAGCTTAATATGAAGGAATAAAGAGGTATAGACAAATTACGTATCACAGGCAGCCCTGAGACATCCAACAGCAGATGCTGAGAAAGCTGAGAGGAAGATGCAGTGAACTACTACAAAGTACCCGCTACTTTGACAAAATTACAGCTACTAAAAACAATCTGGTTTGTATTGTAAATTTTTGTAATCTGTCTATATTGGCAAATTAAACATTTATTTTTAATATATCTCTTGTAGTACTGTAATGTTAGAAAGCATAGCTTAACTGGTTTCCATGTTTAAAACAGGACACCCAAAACTGTTCCCCGAGGAAATGACAGTCAAGTACTACAGAGACTTGGATGAACACGAGTGCATTTGAGCAATCAGTTACAGTAAGATTTAGATTCCTATTTGTATTTAGATTCCTGCTACTTAAACAAGACAAAACTTAAAAATTAGAAGCCAAACATTAAGATGTTCAGGAGCACCAGAATATGGAAATTTGTCCATAGAGCTGGGACTCTGTGGAGAGCCAAAAAAACACTACAATGCACATTGAGTGGAGCAGATGATGTGCTGGAGGGAAGGACTGCTATTTGGCAGGATCTCAACAGGCTGGAGGAAGGAGTTTACAGGAACTTCATGAAGTTCAATACAGAGAAATAAAGTTTCCTGTCTCTGGGACAGAGTAACCCTGACAGCAGTACTGCTTTGCATAAAAGGATCAGAAGCTCCCAGTGGACAATAAATCGAAAGCAAGGTGGTGGTGAACCCTTGTGGGACACAAGGTGAATCACACATTGGGCCATATTAACAAGAGTGCAGGCAGCAGACTGAGGGAATTGATTATTCCCTTAAATTCACAATTTCTGAGACCAAATCTCAGCTAGTGTGTCCAGTTTGGGGCACTTCAGTACAGCAGAGACATTCATGAACTGGAAGAAGCCCAGTAGAAGACACCAAGACAGTAAGATGGCTCAAGACCTAGATTCTAGGTCTTTACTTACAACTCCTGTCTCCCAAGAGTTAACCCATTTTACTATCCTTTATAGTCTAGATCCCTTTACCCTCTTGTTGAAGCTGAACCACAAAAAATTCAAGATCCATTAAGCTAGAAGAAAGCAAGAACAAATGGAAAAAAAGAGTCTGAGACAGAGGCTTGAATTGTTATAAAGTTAGTGCATTTTGAAGGAGACAAGCCTGGATTTTTGTCCCCAGTGCCAAGCCAGTTTACATATCTTACAGACTTATTAAGTGTAATTTAATAAGAAGTAGTTGTAATCCAAAAAGAAAGGAATAAAAGCCAGATCTTGCTCTTATGAGTGCTCTAATTCCAAGGCTTTATGCAAAAGATTGGCACATTTGGGATATTTTGAAAAAAGCAACCTTTTCTGGGAAGTTGGTCTCAATACTGTCCATATGGGATAAGCATTCTTTGTTAGGTGATCAGTACATGCCAGCTGAGGACTTAAGTGAAGAGTATGTTTCTCCTTGCCAGGCCTCTGAATGACAGCAGAGCTTAGAAATATAGCTCTTCACACTGAGAAGCATCTACACACATGCAGACGAATCTAATTCCAGGGAAGTATCACTTTCATACTATTAGGTGCCCAAATTCTGCTAAGATCTAGTCTGTAGGTGTAAAACTAGGTGTTTAAAAACAAATTAAAAAAAAATTTGAGAAGTTCATTCTTAAATCTTTCTTTATAAGTAGTATGATTTTTCAAAGTACTGAACCACATTTCCACAGTGTCTTACGAGAAAAACCTGTACTCTCTATGGCAAAATGTAAAATACTGTAATTATGTCAACCTTCTAAATGACATCTCTCTAATACTCCCCTGACTCACGGATTAATTTCTCAAAAGGCCTAGACAGGCTGTTTAACTTGGAGAAGACCTGAAACACGGAAGTTTAGAGGATTCTTTTCAAAATCGAACTTCATGAATAGGCATAAGAAATTCTGCAATTGTCTCCAGTCAGACTGAAGATATTGAAAATGTACCTTTTATGATACTGTGATCCTACCAATTTGGAAAGACTTAAAAGATTCAGGGAATGCTTGTAAAACAACAGGAGTAAAATCATGTGACCCTTAGCATGATCCATTCCCAGTATCTTGCCTCTCCTCAGTTTCTCATTCACAGAAATTTCCAAGGTTTGCTTCCAGAATAGTTTCAAATTTGCTCTGTTTTTGTCAGCTCAGTCTTCTCAGCCCTAATTATCTCAAATAGCCATCCACCGAATGTATGCTACTTTCGCAAATAACAACTCCTTACATTTACAAAGGAAAAAAAATCAACAAAACTCCCACCTATTTTTTAGAATAATGAGATATGTTGTGACAAAATAGGAAAGGAATTATAATTTTATGCTACTTTAACCTATCTTCAGGACTAAAATATAAAATATTAACAATATTTATTAATCAATTTAATGTTAATTGAGAAGTAGCATACTTAGAGTTAAGACTTTTACTATTGTTTATTTGGCAGATTTGAGGAAATCAGTATTGACAAAGCAGTCTGAGGGGAAAAAGGAAATGCTGTATACAATTACAGTAATATCCATCATTATTGAATTGCCATTCTCTTCTAAGAAAAATGAAAGAAACAACAAAGGACAAAGTAAGCCAAAACATATTTAGTAGATTTTGAAATTCAATGTTGCTGTTAGATATTTCTGTTAACTACTGAGGAGTTTTTACTGAGATAAACTATGGCTATGATTATGACCAGATTAGTCATAACATACACAATGTCCTGAAAAATTATAATATTGATATACAGCTCAGTTCACAGAAGAGCCATATTTTATAGGTTAATAGTTCCAGACTATAGAGGGTCTTGGCCACCTCTGAAAGAAACTAGAATGTAACTGTTTCTCTGTCCTACAGATAACAGAAGAAAAGACAAAATAGGAGACTGGTCTAAACACACAGTATATCATAGAAAGGTTTAGGTTGCAAGGGACCTTTAAAGGTCATCTGCTCCAACCCCCCCTGCAGTGAACGGGAACACAACTCAGGAGTTTAGTCCTCAGTGTTTTACTCTCAGCCCTAGGACATACTATTCAACTGCTGATCAGAAAAAGACAATGTTCTATTAGCTGTGACACTAGTAATTTACTTTCAACCATCGGCATAACTCAGAGCAGAGTGAAAGTGTGAGAGCATGTGAGGGAAGGAGCTTCTATCTCCTTTCCAAGCCAACCTCCACACTGTTCTGTCTCTCCCTCTCCTTCACACTACTTGAATAACTGTCACATAGAGAAATCAAATGGGTCTACATGAATCCTCTCACTTGAAGTATACTCATGCTTATTAATTATCAATCGTACTTGATAAATCCTTGATTGCTGCGTTTCTAAAAAGGGACTCTCTGAAACCCTTATTTTAACCCTTTTGTAGTACATAGGCAGAAACAACTTTTATAAAAGTACTTCAGGGAATTTTGCCTTGCTGTTTAAAAAGATGAAAAATCAGAATATGTGCTGTATTAACTATAGAAAGGACATCTGCATTAACTGGGCCTTCTATTTCCTCTTGTTCCATTGAAGGACACACATTATTCTGATGGTAATGTAAACCTTCATCACTATTGCTCTTCAGTTTACAGATGCTGCTTCAGTTTTCTGCTATTACCCCAAATAAAAATAACCAATTATGAATTTTTAAAAGAGTAGGGAACTATGAATTAATAACATTCTTGAAGCTGATTTCATAGAATCATAGAATGTTAGGGGTTGGAAGGGACCTAGAAAGATCATCTAGTCCAACCCCCCTGTCAGAGCAGGATCATCCGATTATTTCATTGGTTATATATCATATGCTACATATTTTGAATTTGCTGTCAGTTTGTTAGTATTTTAAAATACATCAGGCATTCAGGTGTGAATTTAGAAGATACATATAGGCACTTTATATTGTTCATGGTATAAATTAATAGCTAAACATAACAATGAAATATTTTTCTTTTCTGGTGTAAGAATTGAACTGCCTAGCAAAACATAGTCTTTATGCCACAGAACACCAATTAAGAAATAATACCTTAATGAAAATGGTTGCACATAACGAAGATACAAATGTTTTCCAATAGCTGTTTAGAAAGACAGCTGTTCGAAGACATACTTGTGTGTGTGTGTGTGTATATAAATGACTTAAAGTCAGGCACATTTTTTCTTGAAAATGACTGCAAACCGTGAAAAGATGAGCTAAGAAACATATCACATTGCTTACTGCCATATCAATTACAAAGCAAGGGTGAATTTAAGATTCTATCCTTTTCTCTTGCACAGATAAAAATGGAAGATGCACATATAAAAAAAAGCAAGTTGAATTACCATATAAAAACAAACACAAGACCTAAGCAAGAATTACCTTCCAGATGCAAGGGCTGCATTAAAAGGTGCCTCAGTTGACGGTATGGTGGTAGGAAAACCAATCTGCTACATCTTTTCAGAGGAAAACATGCATTCAGCTTTACAAACAAAAATTAATTGTAGCCCTTGTGTCAGTATGCAGTTTTTGCAAACAAAATGAAACCATGGAATTCATTGTTTGCAAGCAACTGGTTCACATTTAGCTACCATTCAAAGTTTAAGATAAACAGGCTGAAGCCAAGCAGTTGAAAGAGGAGGAAGCCATTTTGGGTGTGGCACCTGCAAAGTCAACAGGTACTTTCTTTAATGAATTTAGGAAAACAACCTCGAAGCAAAATTGTGTTTCACATTTGGAAAAACAAGTGGCTCAAGGATAAAAGAGAACTCACAGAAGCTGTACAAAATGAGTTATATTTGATGTCATCAAATCTTAGGAACAGCTTTTAAATTCTGAACAGTTCTGGAATGGGTGAATAACTCCGAGGGAAATCAGTTCTTATGAAGTGGATGATAATATCTGCATTTAACTCCTGGGTGTCACAGCCTTGTGCTATGATTGGCTGCCATCTGGGCTCCATCTGACAGCAGCAGATTGGTATTCTCTGCACACGTCCTCGCAATTCCTGTCACCTATGTTTGCTGTCCCTCACACACACACATAATATGTTATTTACTCAACTATAAATATTTCTGTAATGTACACAAGCAGCATCTACAGGGCAATCATGCACGAGCACTCAGAATAAATCTGGTATTAACAGCACATATCTGGCTAATATTTTTGCAACAGGCTTATAATAAATATTTTTAATGGTGCAAACATTTTCTCACCTATGTATGTTAGAAACCTCTCGGTTTTTTGTTCTCTTTCCTTTGCTCACTGAATAATAACAGGTCATTATTGCATATATAATATTTTTGCTTTCATGAAGGTAACTTTCTGTTAGCCAGGATAGTTAAATAACTGCAATGGGAACTGTAAGTGTGACTGAGAACAGACCAAAGCAGGCTGATGTGTTAGTACTGCACAGAAATATTTTTCTTCATGAACAGCAATTTCATAAGAAGACTACTAGCATTGCTACACAAACTAAAACTCCTACAGAATCAACAAGGACAGCACTGTCCTTACTTAAAAGAGCAGAAGATGCTATTCCTCACCATTTATTAAATGATTCAACATTGCGGTATGCCTGCAACTAATTAGTATGATCAACACAGTGCAGGGCAGGAACAAAAGCAGACCAGCCTCTGAGATGTGCTGATGTAAAAGCAGACACGAGTATACATTTTTAAACCCTGTCCTATAATTTATAACCATTACACACTAATTATCCCTTGATGGAACTTTCATTTGTAAGACTGGATTTAATGCCATTTCTGATTAGGCCTGTCTCTGGATATTAAAACTGACCACCAGGTTTATCCACTTAACTAGTCACTTAAATAACTTACCTTCTTTGAGACTGTTTTATACTAAACATAACAGAAAACAGGTCAGTTACTGACAAATAAGAATGATACAGCTGCACATAAAAAGAATATAAATGTACAGCAAAAGAGAGAGAAATACAGGTATATTTGCTAAATTAGATACTTACCATTAGCACTGCAAAGTTGCTGAAGTGTGTACTCTGAATGGTGGTAATATTGCCTGCAGAGCTAATTATGTGGCACCCTTCTCCCCACCAGCCTCCATGTCCATCTAGAAGGTCAAAATCCCAGAAGGCTGCAATGGGGTCTATACCCCGTGCAAAGTGCCTCAACCCTATAGTAAGAGGGCTGGTGAGGTTTCCAAAACTGCACCCATCTGCAAAAGCAACAAACTGAATCAGAGAGATGGCATGGAAAACCCTTTATTGATGAATGCTTTGTAAAGAGATCAGATACACTAAACTACAGGGAAAAAAGCAATAGACATATACCCTTAATGGTCAAAATCAAAGGTAGTTCTCACATTCAGAAAAGTTTGCAATAGTATAAATAAATCTGAACATTCCAGTCCCATAATGTGTCTAAATGACCTAATCATCCTTCACAAAGCAGATTTTTTTTGTTTGTTTCAGATTTTTCAGTTGCAACCAGTGCTATAGTATTTTCTGTGCAACTGCAGAAACAGCTCAGTTTCATGGTATGGTTAATTGCTGAGACAATTCTGCACTTTGAAAGTCACATTTAATAAAATGTTAATAGAAATGACAGCATTATTCAGCATCAAATAAAATTAGTAAAATTGCCTGGGTGAAAAATTAATAAAAACAATGACTCACTAGCACATACAATACATCACATTTAGACAAAAGCCTTTAATAACATCTGGTTTATGTCCATCGTATCAGAAACTATACTGGTAAGTATTGGTACATGCAACAGGGCACTACTCCCACTCAAAAGCTGCATTTTTATCAGTGTCTAAGATGTTAACATTGCAACATACACAGTAAAGAGTAAAACAAGGTTCTTTCCTATAGCACTGTGCTTTAAGAAACAAGCATCTGTAATAACACTGTCAACAAACAGTAGTCCAAAATTTGCATTCTAGTCATACAGCAAGTGCATTTCTCTATTTGCAGGATAATTTGAATAAAATCATGCAGGCAGGAACAACTGCAAACATTTGTACTAAAGAAAAAGGCTGTGTCCAACCTCTCAGCACACAGCATACTTTACTCCTCTATTCTCTATATAATAGGTATACCATAGCTTTTAAAGGAAATAATGCATAACAACTCCTCACCTATTTTAGCAAAAACAGCTGGTGTGGCAACGGTCCTACGTTTCCCATCGTCTGCAAGATTTGATGAGTTTCCTGTGCTAGGAAAGAGTTTTCCATTCCGAAAGACAATAAACTGTAGCTTGCAAGTGGAGTTATCAACAGATTGCCAGGCTGAAGACTGAGAGAAGACAGACTGTGGCAAATGAACTGAAGCTACTGCTACAGCATTCTGTACAATGAGAAAAAAAGAGAAACATTTAAAATGCAAATCACAACAGGGTTGCTTTCATGATGTTTTAAACTCCTGTACAAGAAATGTATGCTGCCTTCCTTTTCCAACAGACTGGAAGCAACCAAAGAAGCACGAGCTGTAACCATGGGAATAGGATTGGTACAGTGCATATTAAAAGGGAAAACGTTTTGATTGAATGTGAGAGTCTATATGGTCAAGCTCCCTGCTGCAGAGGTGAGAATGGTTCTTACCGTGCCTGCTAGAGGGTCCATCAACACTGCAGATCTGATTTAAAGAGACAACCTCTACCAGGTTTTCTCCTTCACTTAAAACAGAATCAGACAACTTACATTAAAATGTTTCTCCGAAAGGGTACTTAAGGAGTATAAAAATAATGTTATTAATACAAAAAAAATCACATCAGCAGAGAACTGCAAGTGCAGTAAACAACACATTTTATGAATATGTTGCTCTAGCTTCATATAAGGAAAACAGTTAACTCTGTGTTTTAGTAATGCAGGATTAAAAAAAATTACAAGCATTAAATAAAAGAAGAAAACAAGACAGCACTAGGAGAAAATGAATGAAGACTGTCAGATCACTATAATGGCTTTGAGTTGTGAGTGTGTTATACACCCTTTTACAAGCAGATAATTCCCTTACAGCAGAGCTATAAAATACACCAAACATTATGTTCTGAGGACTTCACTCATCAAGCATTTTTTTCCTGCCAAAGTAGCAAACTAATCATTAAAGACTGGGATATTTACAAGAAAAAACAATAGATGAACAAAGGGAAAATAAACAGGGAATCTGTCCTGAGCCTTGAAGTGAAAAGTGTATGCATTTAAAAACAAACAAACTACAAAATGTTCTAATTTGCATTTTCCCCAAGGGCAAAGTATAGCTTCTGTGCCCATAATTTACATAGATTATCACACAGTTTACTCATAGCACATGTGTCCTACCTCTTTGAGAAGTAAAACAATAATCTTCACAATCATGTGAACAAGCAGGACATAAATATATGTCCATGTGACAGGAGAAATACACATGTGAGAAATAAAAGGTACAAAAGAGATCAGTGAAGTAAAATGAATATGACAAACATCTAGTAAACTCACAATAAATATGGAAGAAAAGCAAAGTAGTCTGTGATGTCACTGAGATGCTTAAATAAACAGATAAAGGCTTGTGTACAATTTTTCTTTTTATTATCATCTATATTTTAGAAAGGTTTTGCAAGTTTAACAATAAAACCATCAAAAATTCCTTTTTTAAATACGTACTCTATCTAGGTGATGCCACTTATCAAAAATACTCAGGAAAAACAGAGCAAATAGTAACAGGACATTTCCACATTAGATTTGAAAATAACTGTGAAGGTTTTAATTGGAATGAACTGAGCTAAGCATCAAGCATTTGTCCTTAGACTGTTTCCACAGCCTAATTCACAGAAGCTGTCATAGCTGGCTTTATCTCATGCTTCTGAGAAAGATTTTTTTTTTTTATTCTATGATATTCCAAGGTATCTATATGTTGATGGTAATACTTTGGCCATAAAATTGTTATCAATAAGCATGTACAGAATTTTTAGAAGTGTCAATTGCCAATCCCCAGATCACTGTTGAGGACTTATCTGGAGATGTACAGAAGTGTAAAGGAAGTTACAGTGTGAATAATTTTACATTTATGTTGGATTTTTACTATTACTTTCTGCTGGAAAAAGCAACAACAACGACATATTAAATTACACTAATTACTTATTATACACAAAAAGAGAAAGCTAGAAGCATCTGAATGAGCTTATGATAATGAAACCAACAGCTAAAGGCACTGGGATAAGCAACAATGTGCTATGACTTAACAAAAGCAGTGCTACACAAGCCAGAGAAAACACCGGGTTTGTAGCACTTTTGCTAAAAGGGGAAATTGTCTAATTCATTGTGGTTCTCTAATTTCTTCTTCATTGGGACTTACTGATACCAATGGGAAAAAGTAGTAGACAGAGCTTGGCTGTGGAGACTGTGGACGTGCAGAAAAGAGACTGCACATATCTGAAGCACAGAGAGCTGGCATGCAGCGCTGATGACAGGTCACACAGCTGGAGAAAGACCAAGGTGATGTCCATGCCTCACCTCCTCACTATCACCTTATTTCTGCCCACGCAAGAGACCCTTACACTATGTAGCGTAAAAGAAAGGACCCTGATCACAGTGCTCCAAGTCTTACCCACTGACTACACACCTTCACCTCACAGGGACAAAGTCAAACACAGTGAAGGAAAGGTATACACAGCCTACAAATGAGTTTAGTGTGGACTGGTTGCACTCCTCAAGCTGACTAAGCAAACCTCACACGCAGCAATATCAAATTACTTACATGACAAAGAGACGCATTTACAGAAAACGATTGCCTTATTAGACTTCAGGAGAGTGTTTTTCCCTATTTGTCTCCTCAAAATATACCAAGAATATAAATACACATAACATTTATTATTTAAGAATCTTCACTAAATAATGTCTACAGTAACTTCCTGAGATACAACGTAATTGTGAATACTGTCCTATGTATACCTGTTATTTCAAATAATTTCTTTTGAGTGCAGGCAGTCTAGTAGAGTGAAGGGCAAAGGGACAGGGCTATTCCTTGACTGGACAAATGTACTTGTAAAGTCAAACTACTCACTGCACATCAAACATTTACTTTATTCTGCAAAAATCAAACATCGAACTGTCTGCTACAACATGCCTGCCAACAAGCTCTCCTGCTAGGATATTAATGAAAAATGCACACATTAAGATTGCCCACACATTCACAACACTGTTTAAAAATATGAATAAATATTTGTGAACAATTTTTACATCTAAGATATGACAGAACCTTCAATAACATTCATTAGTCATTACTCACAGGAGACAGATGATCAGAGCACTCAGGCAATCGCTGTTATTGTGGTAGAGGATGGATGGAGTCTGACTGGAGGCTCAGTCTTGGATTCTGCTCATCTTATCTGTGGTGATAAGTCAGTTCCCTACTCTTGCCTCAGTTTCCCTCTCACTTTGTGAAATAAAAATGATGGTATTTCTTTTATTTCAGAGTCCAGAGATGAAACAAAACACGGGAATAGATTATTACTAAAACCACTGACAGTAACATCAAACTTTGAGTGAATAACTGTGCTTCAGACATTTCAAAATCCACATTTTGATAAACTTAAACTTTATTTGGACACAATATCACCACATCACATAAGACCTGACGTTTCTGAATGTGCTAGTGCAGTATTTCAGGAAGCTGCTCCACCTCTAAGAGGGAAGAGCATGAGAGAGAACCACCATCAAGTGTCATCTATAGGAGCTGCAGCTCTGCAATGACACAGGTCAGCACCAGCATCTCATACTTTCCCTGGAAAAGCTTAGATTCTCTGTCAGCAATTTACTAGTCAGGATATAGACATCCTGTGAGCATTTTCAAAACTGAATGTCAATAATCCCTTCATGACTCCATTTCACTTTTAGTCCTATTAACTGGATTGTACTGGCACTGATCAGAAAAAGGAAATCCTGAACATACTGTAGATTTTTCTAAAGAATGATTTTCTTCTGGAAAATTCCAATGTTTTACAATAAAATTTGTCTACAAACATCCACCCATTTGCACATAAATATGACAGAAATGATATAAATTTCAAAACTTCCCAGTTATTTCCTATGTCATCTGCCCAGATATTTGGAAATCTGCTGTATGACCTACAGCCAGGGGAAGAAGGCTTATCGGTTCTAAACCAGCTCTGAGGATTATCCAGGAGGGCTCCTAGGACTTCTGGCTCCTAAGACTTCTGGGAACCCGGGAAAACTTCCAAAAAGCTAAATGAAAGGTTGCTTTAAGAATTTGGAATCATAATTTGGAAAAAAGAGTTTTGTAAGTACTTTTGAAGTTTAATTGCTTGTTTCCATTTCAGAGCCATTTTTTTAGTGCGAGGAATTTTTTGAAATATGAGGAATAGAAACAGTACAAATAAATACAACTGGATCCCAAAAGTTTTAAATCTGAATGGAAAATATCATTCTAAAGATGAAAAATAACTTATTAAAAATGTTTTAATGGAAAAAATGAAAGATTTAAAAGGAAGATTTTTTCCCAGACAAATTATTCTGGTCAGCAACCCATTCCTCACAATCAATGCTAGCATTGACAAGGAGTTTTTAAGTGTTTAGGAAAGACAGCCTCATGCCTTAGGTGCCTTTCTGATGTGTTGGCCTTTTTTACTTCCATGATTCTCTTCAGAGACCTGCTCCCATTTGCAGCAGTGCTTCCCCACCACATTGTTCTGCTTGTCTAAAACTTCGCATAATATTGAGACACCATACCCATTATCATACAATCATTATCAAGGAACATGCTTGGTTACCACTATGGAATATAATAAAACTTTTTTCAGTAGCTCTTCCTTATGTATGTTTTAATAATAAATTGACTTTGAGTTCAAGTACAGTGTTTCTGTTTGTGTTAAAAGATATTTCATAGGAAAGCATCCAGTTTTGAGTCCTCAGACTTATTTTTCCTTATTATTTCCTTAACTTGCAAAAGAGCACCTTAACAACAGGTCAGAAGAAACCTGGAGCTAAAAAAAAACAAAACAAAAGAAGGAGTAAATGAAATAACCTGAACACTTGTCAGAGATCTGGAAAAGCAACTCCACTTCTTGCAGATTATAAAAAATTGATGTTGTGTTCTATAGATTCAGATGCAAGATGTCAAACCTTATTTTATTATATTATATTATCAAAAACAAACAATTTGAGAGGTCCTAAAAGAGATAGGATTTTTTTTTCTTTTTAGATTCTCAGAATGAAATGAAGAGGTACCACCAAAAAATGCAACATCAAATCACCTAGCTATAAAGATGAAATTGCTAAACATGTTATGATTATTATGTGATAAAGTAATCATGTAGTAACGCTGCAGTCCAGCATCCATCTCAATATCGTGTAACCTAAGCACATAGTCCAAAATATATTACCATTGGCGAATCAGAGCTCAAATCAGTTCAGCAGTTTAATTACCTGGGTAGCTTCATCTCCTCGGATGGTAAGATTGACAGAGAGATAGACAACAGGTTAGCAAAGGCATATAGTGCTTTTGGAAAGCTTCATAAAAGAGTTTGGTGAAATAAACAACTGAAGAAAAGTACAAAGATCAGAGTTTACAGAGCCATAGTGCTGTCATCTACTGCCACCACCTGCGTCTCCTAGAATGCTTCCATCAACACTGTCTCTGCACAATCCTCAACATCCACTGGTCAGATTATGTGACCAATACATCTGTTCTAGAACAAGCAGCAGTCACAAGTATTGAGGCCATGCTACTGAGAACACAGCTGGGTTGGGCAGGGCACATCTCAAGGATGAAGGACCACTGCCTCCCTAAGATCTTGCTTTATGGTGAACTTGCCACCGGCTGCCGCAAGAGAGGAGCCCCAAAGAGAAGATACAAGGACTCCCTGAAACAACATCTCGGCCTTGGCCATATTGATCATCACAACTGGTCTACTCTGGCCTCCAAGCGGGAGGCCTGGAGACACACCATCTATAACGCTGCGGATGCTTTTGAGAAAGCACGCAGGATCACCCTTGAGGAGAAAAGACAACGCAGAAAGAATCGTGCCTTGCAGAACACACCATCTAAGGAGTCTTTCTGCTGTGCCTTTTGCAACCGGTCATGCCTATCTCGTATTGGCCTTTTTAGCCACCAATGCGCTTGCAACAAACGTGGGTGGAGTCCTTCCCAAATCTTTGTGAAGCCTAGCCATGAAAAGTCAGGTATAAATGCTGGTTTAGTGCACAGTGAAAATGTGGCATCAACGTGGAATGCAGGCAAATTGTGTAAAAAGCTACAGAACCATCTTAATGTGCATTTAAAATTCTTACTAATTAATAATAAAGGTTGCATTTTAAATTTAAAAAAATAATGGGACTTACAAGATCAAGAATGACTAAGTAGATCAAAAAGGACAATAAGTATAATCAGAAAACTTATAAAAAGGAGAAAATGCCACTGATCAGTGAAGCAAAATAGTATTTTAAGGTGCAAAAAATGGATGGATACAGTGATAATTACTCAAAACTTTTCACATACAGCAGTTAAGTTCTTCAGATCTATATTAAAGAAAGCAAAAGGAAAGAAGTAGAGATGTCATATAGAAAGAATCAGGTAATATACTTTTAATTTAACCTCAATGAAAGTGTTGATGTTTACACAGAGACAGTGTTAGGATCAATAATCAGAACAAGAATATAACAAATACCACAAATGTCACAGTAAAAGAACTGAATATTGTCATACAAATTTTTGAAAGAACAGACATATCAAATCAAAGGACAATTATTTCTTTTTTTCCCCTGGGAATCTACCCAGTTGCCATAAAGCAATGATGACCTCTCTGTAAAATGATCTACAGGTAGGGTAAATGAGTGAACCAAGTTTGACATGTAGATAACGGTACAGGTTTATGCACAAATAAAGAACTTTATTGCACAGTTCACAACATCACTCACAGCTGCTGCTGCCATATTGGTCTGCTTTTGTGTCCAAAGACAGGCTGCTTTTCACAAGTTTGAACAACTTGACTGGTAAATTGCATGAAAATATGGTGTCCTTTAGGCAGTTCTGTGTGGACTACTGTGTAATTGTTTCAGTGTTCCAGTGTGCTTGTGCATTCATGCATTATTCTTCCAAACTATAGGTCAGCATTTATGACTTCATTATTAATGTATCCATAAAAATAAGGTCAGAAAACATAATAATTTTCTTCTAAGAAATGGAAAATATGTGGAATTCTACAAGCAACAACTAACCTGTTAAATTGGTATCATGAGGGAAAAAGAGATAGAAAAAAAATGAAAAAATCAAAGAGGTAGATAACACAAAGGGAGACAAGGTAAGTTTACCTAAGGTAAATAATGCCAGACACACATGGTAGCCCTCCTTGATAACTGTTGTCTTAGACAAGGCATACAGTTCACCTCATTTCTTTGGTCTCCAATAAAATATTGGATGATACATCAAAAAATTAGCTGAGCTGAGACATTGAGAATTAGTAAGAAATAATGTCAGGTGAATAAGGCACAAGCTAAAATTTCAATGCAATTATTTAGTTTGAAAGGAGAAAAGAGGCTGGAGTGAATATATCCAAAGCTTCTATGAAAATGAGTTGAGACTGAACTTCTAATTTTTATTTTATGACCTTTAAACAAAAAGGAATGTCCCCTAAGATAATGTTCAAAATCATATATTTTACATATTTATCATGTGAATTTCTACTATAAGGTGGTGAAACAGACCACTTTAGAAAGCAACAGGCAAGGAGAAGGACTTGAAATCGCTGCCTGATCACAGGATAACTCAGAACCACTATAATTTAACAAAAAAAAACCCCAACAAAACAAAACAAATAAAAAACCCCAAATCAAATACAGTCCTGAACATACAAAAGGATACATCTCTATGGAACTACTCTGATTTTAATGGCCTAATCAGAAACACACAAAACACACCACATGATTTTGATTAACTGGGTTCAGGAAAAATCAGTGCAGAATAGAATGGGTACAGAGGATGGTTAATAGGGTCACTATTAGAATGAACAATTTGTCTCACAAGTGCAGAGTAAAAGAGCTTAGCTTTGTTAGCCTAGCAAAATGAAGGAAGAGGCTCAGTCTTCCGTCTTTAAAAATACCAGAAGAATAGCATCTAGGGAGGAAGACAAGTCATGTGAGCAAATAGCCAGCATGAGCACAAGGACAAACAGGACATTAGTCAAGAGCAAAAATGCAGACTTACAAGTATGAACATGTTTCCTAGCCTTTATAACAGAGAGGACAGGATAGCTTTCAAAGATTACAGACACACACACAAAAAATTATCTACTCTTGATCAAGAGAGTATTTGAAAACTTTATGATACGATTACACAATGCAGTTAGAAAAAGTTAGGGTTTTTTTTTTCTGTTTCACAAAACTGTCTAAAATTCCTTTGAGAACTCATGAGTTCCCTGAATAAAGGAATACTTGAACTTCCTATTTCTATTTATACCTATTTTATATTTTTTGTAAAAATCTCACTAACAGTAAAGGAGTTTAAAATCTATACAATCATGGTAGGCTTAAGAGACTTACATCTACAATAAAAGAACAATGAGCATAGAAATCGTATTATCTTTTTTGAGAAACAAGAAAAAACTGCATATGTGTAAGAGCTTCAGACAGCAAACATAAAACCAGCCACTTATTTAACGTTGACATCTATTTTAGAAATCTTAAGTAAATGTCTAAAAATAGCACAAATATACATACAGGGAACTGCAAAGAATGAAGAGATAGGCATACTTTATTACATATCTTCCCATATTTCTCCTTAAAATTGAACAGCTCTTTAACACTTAAGTTACAAAAGCTCCATCTCCTATATTGTGCGATGGTTAAGACAGCAATATCCATTACAGAAAGCTGTTAACTACTGACACTCAGATGAACATTCCTGATATAGGATCACATAAAAATGGAATCATCCTAATCACTACACTTATCATTCCTAAACAGGAATGCTAGATTTACTCTACCTGAAATAGAATATAAAAGGAAGAAAACCTTCATCAGTAGTAGCAGTAGCGGATAACCTTATGGCTCTGAATAAAAGACAAAATAAACACTTTTGGATTGGCTAGCAATTTCCCATACAGTCAGGCTGCACCTACTGGTGGGACCATAATCCTTAACTCTGATACTGTGGTGACTTCAAAGAAAGCCTTTGAAGCAAGTCCGGTATCAGTTGAAAGAGGTGATTCTGCAAAAGCCTCAGAAACCAGAATGAATCTGCGGACAACCTCAAACATCATTGCCTCAGGAGATACAATATAAGAAAAAGGATTAAAAACCACATTTGTAAATTATTTACTGCTAATAACTATTTAGTGTGCTTTTTGTGTATTCAAAAACTCCATATTAGCAATCTCATTTTAAAATTTCCAAGTTTTACCCAAATCGTTATCTTTTATGGTAGCGTATATTTTGCCCAAATTTTGACAACAGAAAAAACACTGTAAAGCACAGCTGAAATCAGTAATGAGTGAATATCATTATATCAATTGAATTTTATGTGAGAAACAAACCAGAATTTTATTATTAGTTTTTCTATTTAATTCTGATTGTTTTTATTTGAATGACCTTTTTAGATTTTTCAGACAGCTCTACATGACTGCTGCTTCAGTTCAGGGTTCCTTATTGCAAGTCAAGAGGAGTCTGCAATAGACTTGCCGTAACACAAAGTTATACCAGAGAAAGCATAAAATTGGTCTCCCTGGGAATGTAAGAGTTCTTAAGGGTGGCTTATGAGTTTTCAACTGGAATTTAAAGTGGTTTTTGGGGGAAAGAACCTTGAAGTCTTAAAGGATTTCGGACACAAGCCAAAATTCACATTGTAACTCTCTGGTTTTTTATCTCTGGACCTATGCAGACTTACTGTAGCTGCATTTTTTAAAAGTATATGGCAGTGCACTCTACAGGAATATTTTTACTTTTT
The DNA here is from genome assembly GCA_013399015.1 of Galbula dea. Taxonomy (NCBI): domain Eukaryota; kingdom Metazoa; phylum Chordata; class Aves; order Piciformes; family Galbulidae; genus Galbula; species Galbula dea. The sequence continues at coordinate 636,747 of VWZX01005818.1, forward strand.
ATTTAGAAGTTCAGTTCATCTTTGGGTATTAGACATGTGTGTTCTTTGTAGAAAGACGATAAACATATTCAGTTTTATTATTACATTGATGAGCCTGTGGTTTTAATTGTTGTAGATGCTCTCAGAAGATGGGATGGAAATATGTTAAATTGTTAAAATTTTAAAATACAAAGTCACAATAAACAATCTCATGAGCTTTCTATGTGGAATATTTAGCTACATAATTACAAAGCTATCAACAGGGATCTTAGGAAGGGCATCATAATTATACAGAATACCTATTAATCAAATACCTATTACAGCTCATTGACCACTGAATTCAATTATACATAAGTATTATCAGTTTCAAAGAAGGAATCACATGAATTCTAGTTTTGGTATACTGGCATACATAGGGGTTTTTTACCATGACCACTTTTAATTTATATTTTTAATTAGGTGAATTGTGTTAATGTAGGCCTCATAGCGGTCTTACTTTCTGTATCATCCATAGCTTAGTAATTATCATATATAAGAAATTATTAGGAATGGAAAAAAAGTGAATATTTTCCATACTCAGACCTGAGGTGTTAACAAAGATTTTTCTAAAGTTGGGGAGGCACAATTGAATAGAAAAAGAAAGGATACTAGGTGGTTTATGCACATAAGAAAAAAAAGTCTGTACTAAACAAAATTTATGTACATTTTAATAGAGTATAGTACATACCATTACAGATTTTTATGATTTTCCTAAAGTCTTAGATAATTTCTGTGTATCCATTTACTGAATATATGTACACAGGGATGCAACCATTAGGTAATACAGTAATTCAAAATGACTGAATATTGCAACTATTTAATCATACCAGATGATAGGATTTCTAATTTCACTGATGTGGTATTCACACTTAGTTAAGCTAAATAAATAAAGTCCATTTAGTAATGTAAATTGGAACGTAGTGAACAAGATTAATACAGAAATGTTATTTGATATAATTTTCCTGAGGCAAAGTGAGTTTCTACATTGCATATAATATACAGAAGTCCAAGTATTAAGTGTTTTTCTGGTGCTGCCCTGTCATAAAGAAGACTGTAGTGAAATGCTGACATTGCTGCTTAATGACTACTGAAACATTGCCCTTGTCTGATAATGGAGGAAAGCTAAAACTACTGAAAATAATTTTAGCAATATGGGTCTTTTAGGAAGTGAATTTAAAAGTTCCACACCATGAAACAACTCAATATTCTGCAGATCTTGAAGCATTAGGATATTATCTCAGGAATGATCCCTATTGCCTGTAGCCAATAAACAATTCGGATCTAGCATCACTCTTGCAAGCCATAACTCGGACAAGAAACATATTTCTAGAAGTGGGTGTGAAATTGCTACATTCCTTTGCTTTGCTACGTAAAGAGAGCCAAGTATTTGAAAAAGAAAAGTAGTAAGAACACCTTTTCTGTAGTTCACATATGGACAGTCTATCTTTCTTCATTCTATTACAAGATACAACTTCACTATCCTCACAATAGCCAAGAAAATATACCTCCTCAGGAGAAGCAAATATAATTTCTTCCCTCCTCCTGTTCCTGAACTCAGTTTTCCATTTTGAAGAACTGATACAGTTTAGTTTCCAAGTTACCAAAATGATAAACTCCTTCCTGTATTTTAGTCACTCAGTCAATTTATTGTATACAATAAATACAGTATACTACAGTATAGTCATAAGGCATGTGCTGAAAGAAGAAATGTAAAAAAAAGTGAGTAAAGTGACTATTATTGCATCAGCAAGAGAGATATTTTGAGTTACAGAAGTGTCTTCATGTTTGGACGGAAGTACCCAAGATCTCCAGATCCTTGAGTTGTATGGTGGTAAAACTCACATATATCAGTGATGGCAAGTGACATGTTGATTATGAAGTCGAAGACAGACGACCCATTATTGCTAGTGCCTATAGTTAGTAGCTCTGCTGCTCCCCAAAGCTCCCATGCAAAATCACGTACCTTGCTCTGTAAGTCTCCCACACATCTTCAGGATTCTGATGAACTCATGATCAAAAGCCAAGATAATGAGCTCAGTATGACAATGAAAGGTTGAAGTCAGAATTTCATCTTTAAAGTTAATTTCTGGTAAAACGCCATGCTGAACATCTAGTTAGAGCAAAACCAAACATAGATCTGGTACCTATGTTTCTATGTGAAATAAAAGACCATAGATATTAAAGGGATTTATCCAAGGCTACATTTACGTGAGCCAATTATAAGACTAGCTGGACCAAATTCGTGTCATGGTGGTCAAGTGGGCCTTTGTTTCTATCTTACTTTCATGACAACTGGACAGAAAATGAATAGAGGAAAGGAGTACATCTGTAAAGAAAGTTGTGAATTTGTTAAGAGTAGTACCCTTTTCCATGCAATTCATTCTACTTTTAGGTTAAATCACAGTATCACAGTATCTTCTGAGCTGGAAGGGACCCACTAGGATCATCGAGTCCAGCTCCTCAACCTATGCAGGACATCCCAAGAATCACAGCAGGCGCCTGAGAGCACTGTCCAAACGCTTCTTGAACTCCATCCTGCTTGGTGCTGAGACAACTTCCCTGGGGAGGCTGTTCCAGAGCCCAGCCACCCTCTGGGTGAAAAAACCTCTTCCTAATCTCTAGCCTGAACCTTCCCTTACTCAACTTCATCCCATTTCCCCTAGTCCTATTGCTGTCCACTATATATAGAAAATGGATATTTTCTGTTGATTATATATTCCCCTATTCCTTTTTTTAAAGAGACTATATAAGTTGTTCTTCTTGCAAGTAACATATTTGCAGATATAACAACAATCTAAATGAGAGCCATGAGGAAGCTTTGAAAATAAAACATTGTGGGATGCATGCATTTTAAGTACATTTTATGCATAGTTCATGTGAAAGTGTCAGTCCTTTGCTGCAGCCAGAAAGCACTCACAGTCAGACAGAACACTTTTACCCCGATCTCACTCACATGTAGTCTCATTGTCCTCATCATAGATTACTAGTTTATCTGGACAGTCTCTTTAGCCCAGAACACATCTGCTCTAACAAGCACTTAGGGACAAGCTATCTTGATTTGTTCTACCACATTTTTCTAAGGGATTTCTCAGAGAGTTATGTGAAGATCAAAAGCATTTGGTATCATTATCAACAGTAAAATGAAATAACAACCACAATGGAAGTGAGGTCTAAGTGAACCTTCCATCAGACCATGTCTCCACCAATCTAGAGATCACTTCATACAGTTCTGTTAGTTGAAGAAGATTGGAAGAAACCTAACTCTTAGTTCTTAATATTTCAAATACTAAGAAATCCCCCAGGCATGTGTGCAAATTTTTCTTTGCAACTGCAAAAAATTATCACTTGACATACTCAATATTAGACATTTCTAAAAGCTCACTGAATTAAAACGTTAATCCTCTAGTCATACCAAATTTTGTAGCTTAGCCGCTAACAAACAGTGATAACCTTCTTCTAATAAAGATTTTAAAATACTAGCATACATTATCAAGTATTGTCATCAGTCACTTCTACATGAAAACTCATAGTTTGTATTGGGTAAGAATGGGTTTATATTTCTGGGGTGCTATGCATGGGATTGCTCTCACTCAAGCGAGCACCTTCAAGATGAGGTGCCTAAGGTGGCTGCTTGAGACTTTTCACATAATGCATGAATGCAATTGAGGTCTGAACTAACCCCAGGATGAACATCCCCTCATTTCCATGCAGTAACCGTTGAGAATGAAGATTCTTATTACAATACAATAGATTTATTTAAAAAATAAGATTCCTTTAAATAGTCAGATAGGTGCTAACCTATCTAAAATTAGATGGGATGAAATTCATGTAGCAATAAATGAAGACTGAGATAGAGGAGGTGGTCTAGTGGTTAGGATTCGGTGCTCTCACCTTTGGGACCCGGGTTCAATTCCCAGTCAGGGAAGCTTTGTTTTGACCTAGTCTTAGGGAATCCTGCTCTGGCAGGGGGGTTGGACTAAATGATCTTTCGAGGTCCCTTCCAACTCCTAACATACTGTGATACTGTTAACTAAGAATTTACATCAGTCTCCTCTGCCCACTGCGTAGATCAAACAAAAGGGAATTCCTCCAAATGTAAAGCTGCTTTCAGTTTGCAATGTATTACAGGAATGGATGGGAAAGCATAGCCCTCTTGTTTTTCAAGTATTAGAGCTGCAGGGCCTGTATACTGAAAAGGCAACCCTAACAAAAATAGCGGTCTATATGCCATGAAGTGTTCTATTTTAAAATCTTGTAAATTAGTTATATAAGCAGCAAATTTGCAATTTAATCAGTAGAAAATTTATTGGTTTACATTATTACATGTAAGCATTCATAATGGTTTGAATATTTTTGTTTTTCCCCCCTTACTCTATCGATTTTCTCATTTTTTCAGCAAAGGTCAATTTTTCTGGCATCAGTATATTTAATGTGTTCACAAATTTGTACCGAATGCTTTTGTTCTAAAGGTCTTTATTTTATCAAACACATCAGTAGTGTGTATATTTCAGACTTTCTCAAGGGCTTCCATTGCCAAATTTGACTGATTATTTTTTTCCAAGTGTGTTATCATTCTTGCTGAATCACTTCCAGTCTCCTATTAAACAGATATGACTCTATTTTAGGCAGTAGCAATGCTCATTTTCTAACATAAAAACTTAATACGTTCACCATTTCACTGTCTTTCTCTTCTGGACTCCTAGTTTTACTCTCTGCATTAAATAAGATGGGAGTACTTTGCTGAATCTTGCACATGCATTTCTCGACTCTTACTACTGCTACTATCAGATGCTGATATGAGTACCTGAGTGTATGAATTAATTATTTAGGATCAAGGATCTGAAATAAACGTGCTCAAGGAGGGAAAGGGAAAGGAAATCAATACAGAGAAAACCAAAGTCTCTCATGCCTTCTGCTGAACTAACATTACGTACAAAATTAATAACTAATATTACTCACTGAAAGACAGTGTATTTGAGGAAAAACTGGCAGAGTCCCAAACTGCCTATCTGAGCAATAAGAAAGACTGAGGGTTTTTTCATCATCAAGAATTCTGAGTCCTAGAAGTTCTGTATATCAACAATAATATGGAAACACTGCTACCAAGGGTACAGAATCTACTAAAAACTGTATTCCCATTTTCCTCTATTTTCTAACATATGAGTTCCTAGATAAAAACAGAAAAGTCTCATTTAGCAAACTAACGAATGGATTTTGATCCCACTTCCCCAGCTACGCCTAGACTTACTGTGTTTTATTTCTTTCATACAGGACATATTACTTGAAAATCAAAGGTTTTGAAAACAGCATTACGTAAATGTCTCAACTTTAACAAAACAAAATAACTTTAGTTAATAGTCTATTTTCTTCCACCCATAAATACAAAAATAAAAATAGATTGGCCACTTTGTACTCTTCTGCCATTCTAAATTTTGATATTTCCATATTTCTTTATTAGATCTATATTAAAAACTCAGTTACAAATATCTTCATAAGACAAGAAACCAGTATTCACTAGTTATATCTTACAGTCCATCTCTTAATTTTATCACCTTGTTGTGCCTTTTTTAAGGGACACCCCAAAATATATTTTGTATAGTTTTTATATCCTGTAGATTTTTAGATTTATTTTTTTGCGATGTCCCTTTTCAGAAGCCATAAGCCAAAAATTACTCAGTCTGTGTGTCTAAACAACAGCATTTTCTTCCTTTGTAACCTTGATATGGAGAATGCAAGATACTAGTACTTGCTAAGCCATGGTCTATTCAGGATCATTGTGTTAGCATTACTCACCAAGTGGAATTAAAAACTGCACTACAGTTACCATGACAACCAGCTGTCTCCCACATACAGCATCAGTTTGAATTTGTGCAGACCGTTTCTAACAATGATTTAAGTCAACAAATTCAGTGTTACCCTAAGGTAAAAATCTGGTTTAAGAACAAATAAATGTTTTCAGTTTCATAATATTACTTAGCTCACTATATTAATTCCAAGTATGGCTTGGGAGGTCTTCAGAGAGCTGCAGTGACTTTTCTTAGAAACTAAAGGTGCATTAGTAACCTTCTGGTCAATATACAGATTAGGAGCAGTGAAATTCTTGACCTAATAAACAAGTAAGAAATATATGGAGAAGAGAAGGCATAACATTTATAGAAGTTTGTAGGCAAAATGTGTTAGAATTATTATTTAATCATTTTTTTTGTTTTAATTTACATTTGAATGATGCTGTTGATTACCTTGGGAAATATTACTAACATCATCAGTGTATGCTCACTATATATATTCTTACTAGAAAATAAAGTGTAATACATGTTCATTCAAAAGTATCAGCCAGCAATTCTCCATCGGGAAAACAATCTGAAACCTGGAATATAATTTCTAGGCCAGGGAATTCTAAAATAAGTTCTTTTTCTAGTAAACTTCAAGGGTTTGTTTTGTTTTGATTTTGATTTTAATAATCAGTTTACGTGTAAAGAGAAGTCCCAGTTGCTTTCAAAACAGCTGAGCTATAAAAGAGAGAAGGAACAGAAGTCAAATTTATATCGTTTACACTGTCTGATGAAACAGTGTATGCAATGTATGCAATTGCATGTCTAGTCATCAGTATGAAGTAGCCACCTGGCAGTTTTCAGATCCTGTAGATCATCAAGCATTCTTTCAGTACAGAATGGTCAGTTTTGATTTGGGTTGTTTAACCTGCAGAAAAAAAGATCATCAGGGGAAACCTTACCCGCCTCCACAACTACCTGAAAGGAGCTGGAGCACAGTGGGTGTTAGTCTCTTCTCCCAAGTAACAAGCAATAGGACAAAAGGAGATGGCCTAGAATTGCACCAGAGGAGGTTTACATCAGACATTAGGAAAAACTTCTTCAATGAAAGGGTTGTAAGGCACTTTTAAATACCACCATCTCTGGAAGTATTTAAAAGCCATGTAAATGTGGTGCTTAGGAACATGGTTCAGTGGTGACTTGGCAGTGCTGGGTTAACAGTTAGACTCAATGATCTTCAAGATGTTTTTCAGCTTAAATAATTCTATGATCCTATGACTGTCATTGCATAAACTCATAACAGCAATGAAGGCCAGGTCTGCTTCCAGAAGAGTAGGATGTGTTGTTATGAGGAGAGGGAAAACAAGAACCTCCATAACACCATAAAAATCACATATGAATTATGCATTCATATACTGAGTGTGGGGAAAGAGGGAAAAGTAAATGCTGAAAAAAAGATGGTTAAGCTATTAAAAATGTAAAGGTACTAAAGTAAGAAGTTATTACTCATTACTAAAGTAATAACACTTTTTAGTGTAAGAAACTATAGAAAACTGTACAGATAGAAAACTTAAATAGTCCATATTTACTAAAGAAATTGCTACTGCTAAATATTGCAGTGTGTATATATTAATGATACATTGAACACTCATTTCTGGAAGCAACTGCCACAACTGAACATTGCTGCAGATTTCCCACTTGGTATAGAGTATAGCACTTGTTGCATCACAGAACTTAAAAACACATCAGAAAATAAAACTGAGCAAATAAATGTAATGCATCTAAAATCTGATGCTATTACAAATAATCTGTGATTGAGAGTTATTGAATCCTAATCCTGAGGAAAACACATAATAATTAAAAGGTTTAGACTGAATCTAAGGCTTTCTATTTTAAATAATTTCATTTATGTGGGAATCCTGGTCAGAGAACAAAGACTGAAAAATAAGTATAATCATAGAGTCATATTAAAAGATCAAAGAAGGAAGTACTAGAGAAATGCATTCAGTCCCACATCACTGTGGATACATTTGTTGTCAGTGACAGGCAATGTGAAATCAAGCACAAACTGAAACCAAACCCTTTTTTAAGGTTACATTAAACTTAACTGACAGGAATGCTACATATAAGAAAGAAAAAGAAACAGGTTTCTATAGAAATGTATAGCATTTTAGCACTTCAATCGTCAGCAATTGCAGTGCATAATGTTTAAATGTTAGAACAGAAGAATTCAAGGCAGAAAAGAGGTAGAAAGCAAGAGAAAGAATGAACCTGAAAGAATGAAAGAATGGACCTGGAGGTCCAAGTCTATGAACCTAGACAGGAACAATTTTTTTCCAGCAAAAATGCTGCACAGTCAAAGGTAAATGACAATGGGAAAACAAATATTGTTACTAGAATTTAACAGATCTGTAACAACCCATTAACTCCTAGATTGAGCTGCAATGTAATATCATAAAATAAAATACAAATTAAAAGTAAATCAAGGTGACAACATAGGCAGATGAGAATCATTTTGCCCTATGTCTGAGTTTATATCCTTGTGTCAAAGATGCCTTAATGAGCTTAAAGTAGCATCACTAACAATTAATGGATGTTTTCTTGTTACATTTCAAAAAGGTATTGACAGAGACATTACAAAGAAATGAAGATTATTACTTATTCTAAAGTCAGGGAAAATGTCTTTCAGATACCAATTTAAAAACAAACAAAACTAGAAAAAAAATAGCTTCACCACGAGATTCCTCTGAAATAGGACTCATGAAATTTTTGGATTGTCTTACCAGATCCACGCTTCTTGAGTACTGTAGACTTATGGGTGTGTCTGTATTAACATTTTAGTTTAGATTTGGAACACTGGTCTGATATTCAGACATTGTTTTCATCCTATCACCAACTTTTAGACAAATTTCCCGATGGATTCTCTATTGCCATGCTTTCACTAAGCACTCTCCAATGCACAGCATGGATTCTGTTTGGATAAAACTGTCACAAAATGTAACTGACACGGGATAATACTAGACCTAATCTCAAACAAATACCCTCAAATACATAGAATGTTGATGTTGATTCTTAGTACCACTTGGTTTGCTCCACAGATTTGCACTTATTGCATTGCACTGCTTACCAAGGTGGGATTAAACAATTCTTACTTTTAACAAATTCTTCCTTCTTCCCTTCTGTGACTCTGATCTTTCCTGCTTCTCATCTTTTTAAGATTAATTGATATCTGTCTTCTCGTAAGGTTCAAAACCACCTAAAATGGAGCTCTTGTTCTTCCTTACACAATAATCCTCTTTTTCTTCTCCTTTCCAAAGCTGTGGATAGGTCTGTAAACCCCACAATCATTTCAAGCTCCAAATACAACTAGAACTTCTACAGACTCATCATTACGGCTTATAATAGGTAACCACAGCTACTGTCTCATTCAAGGACAAGAAACTGAACTGGAATTGAATGGCTTTTCCAACGCAAAGGGAGTCAACAAACTTCAACTGATTTCTTTCTGAGGCCCCAGTACAGTCCAGCAACCCAAAAGCTGAAAAGACTTGCAATGACTTGAGTTTTTGTCTTCACTCTACTCCCACTACAATTGTTGTGGCAGTTTCAGCAAACAGTTTTAAATAACCCTCTTTTACCTACAGAGGCTGGCATTTCCTTTCCAGATACAAATATTCTAACAAAAATATATTGCTATTTTCATGGCTAATTAACTGCTGAAGGTAGTCAGAGCATTTCAATTCTACTGTCACTCTTATAGCCCTTACAAACACTAAGCTTTTTAATGTTTTAAAATACGTATTTATTCAGTAACATTTTAATCTAATTGTGAAATGTATTTTCATTTGAAGCAAGGGAATAGCACTAATTTACAAATGCACATTTTGAAAGAAGCTGTGATACCTGGCTAGTACAGTGGATTGAATCACTGAACTGAGTAAAACAAAAACATTTATTTTATTCTGACCAGTTGACCTCTATTGAGACACAAATAAAAGAACTGATAAAATTTTTGATGGGCACTTCCTCTTACACAGTGGAAAACAAGATACAAGAAAATAAGATTTTCTGTTACGGAGATAATAAAATAGGATATTTTTAAGACTTCGCTGACTAAAGCAATTAAGTCAATTCAACCTTTTTGTTTTAGATAGGTGAGTTCATAATGAAGCAAGAGTTCCTGAGAGAAGTCCATAATAATCTAAGGTGGAGAGAACTGAACAGTAAAATTGAGTCTGCAGGCAAGAATTGTTGTATGTACCAATTTGAATATCCAAAGCAAAACTTTTGCATTTATTATCTTTGCACATTTCACAGATGGTTTAGATCAGAACATTATAAGGAGCTATAAAAGGTTTTTAAAAATGTCCATTTTTTTTCTACTTAGGCTTCTATATCCTTTTTTGTTCATAATTTTAAAAAGATATATCAGAATTTATCCTCTTTCACAAGCTTAATCAGTCTTTACAATCTAATACTGTACACAGTGCTCTTTTGTTGCTTAACACACTTACTAGCATTTCTGTTGGTTATGGTTAACATAAAATCCACAATCAGGATCTAAAACACTTGTTTCAGTGTAGCCCAGAGACTCTTGCTCCACAGCTTTCTGTCTCACAATGACAGCATACTAAGTATAAAATTGAATGTCAAATGACAGAAAACCTGGAAAGAGCTTTTTTAAAATTATAAAATAATTTTTAGTACAGCTGAAAAAATAGTTTTTCATAAAGAAAGCAAGAGAAAAAGATCCTGCATATACAAGGCACATGCAATAGACATTTTGCAGTAACTTGATACCCTGCTGAAAATGTACCATAAGCTTTAGTCAAATAATATAGCTGGATCTGCACAAAGCAAAAGCTTCAGCTTGGTGTAACCTTTGATTTTGCAGTTTCTACAGTGCACATCCTTTCTGTTGCATGGGAAGAATTGCTACCAATTTCACACTGTGAACTTATAATTATGACTTGCCTGTCTATACCTTGTGGAAACAAAATCATCTAACAGAACAAACAGAATGTGTACAAGTTAATATCTGCCCATTATTTTAAACAAAGAGAAAATACGTACTGTTTACTCAGGAAGTACTGATAAATGGCACCTATTTAAGATATTAACTGTTCAAGAAAAAATGCAGCAGATCATCAGTCACTCAAATCTACACTGCAATTCTAATTTACATCAGTTAAGGATTTGCTGCAGTCTCTTTTCTGCTTCTCAGTGACCACTGCAGATATTCCAAGATTACAAATCCAGAATGTATTTTCCCTTGCTGCAACTTTCAGCAACAATGATTGCTTATCCTAGACATAGAGGGTCTTTCCTGCTCAACCAATGAGCAACCTCCACTGGCACTGAAAGAGGTAGAAGCACTGAGCGTAAGCCAAAGTTTATGTAAGATAGAATCATTTATTGTCAAAAAACAAATCTACTTTGGCAAAACTGTGAGGGAGAGAATTGCTATGTGGATTTTAACAGGCCAGACAATAGATTTATTTTATGTGTTTCAATCCAGAGGAACCTCCAGTGTGCATCCTTTTGCTCAATTGGTAAATGACCAATTGATTTTATCATCTCTATTCAGCAGTAAATAACCTCACATACAGAGCAAAGTAAGGCAGACATCCAGAAAGTCAGGTTTTTGTGCAAATATTTGTTTACCTGACAGTAACCAGGTGTTAAAGTCATACCATGAGCATTTGAAACAAACAGGAGTGCAGGCTTCCTCTTACTACTGCAGTGGGGCACGAAATGTCTCTGCAATGAACAAAACTGACCTTTGAAATTGTTTTTCCACAGATCTAAAAAGGTTGTCATTTTCAGGTAGATACCTTCTATTGTATTTGATATACACACTGGCTCTGCTAACTGCTGTATTGTCATTCCATTAATTCATTGCAGATCACACCAATATATGTCCAAATATTGCAGAGATTCAGCCCCTTTGCTAAGCTCCTAAGTGCCCCACCCCCACAAACTAACCAACTGAAAAATCATCAAAATCCCCATATCTTAGGTGTAGATTTAAGTGGAAAGTTCAAAATCACAATTTTAAAGTCCTTTCTTGAAACCTATGATCCAGCTAACAAACTATACTGCATTGCTATCTCTACAGAGATTACTATCTCTATATCAGTGGACCAGTTAGAAAGGAAAATTGCTCCTATACTTATGTATTGTCTCACAATATTTTTATTTTCTGAAAAGATGGATCAAAGGATCATTGTTCTCATAATAGTACAGAATACTGAAGCTCAAAATCATGGGGTAGATGTCAGTGACAAATTTTACCTACTGCTCTGTTAGAGTATTGAATGTGTTGCACAGAGGATTATATGACAAGAGATAAAAGAGAGGGATCATCTCTATGGAAACACTATGGTCTACTTCATCAGTAAGGGATAGCTCAGAAATGAACTGTCCAAATGTTACAAGGCAGTCCAGTAATCTAATGATTTGAGACTAGTGCCTACATAACCAAAATGGAAATATAAAATGGTTCAGACTAATTTCCTGGGAGATTTTACCAGCCATAACCACCACAGAGGTCATTAAACCTTTAATTGTTCATTGGCCTTACAGTGCATAAAGTCCCCAACTTTCCTTTCACTATACTGTGTGCTTCAAGAATTAGAATAAACTGGCATACCATAATTTTGACACATTGCTTCATTTTACACATCTAGTACAATCTCAGGAACTGATTAGCTACTTTCAGCTTTGAGTATTTCAAATGACATTCCACTCAAAAAAGAAAAAAATACAAAAAGGACTATGCTAAAATGGCATTGTTTCAATCAACAGCTTGACTCTTAATTGTGTTTATTCAGGAGGCAATTTCTTAGTTTGGCATCAGGGCATTAGTTCTAATTTTATATTTTCATCAGCCCAGTTATAACATACCAAAAGAAAAGAGCAAACTGGCTTTTGCTTCTCCTTCTGCAACACCAGACTTGTACAGGAGTGTCCAATCTGTTGAAATTACAAAAAAAACCTCAAACAAACAAAAAAAACCCCAAACAACCTCTCAACATATAAGACAGCAGTGTCAGCCTAATCTGTACTGTTAAAAAACCCCCAGGTTTTGATTGAAAACAAACTCATACTTTACAAGAACAAATTAAGTGACTAATTATTAATTATTTTCATAAGGAATGGCTAACATATCTGAAGTTTGGGTTAAGACAACAGAATTAGAAAATGGACACTGAGAAGTCAGAAGCTGGACTAGGCAAAATTCATGTGGAAAATGAGAGCTGGGAATGGACAAATTATATTCAATTACATTATTTTGCTGAATTAATTTTGCTCCTGTCCTCTGTATGTCTTCCATCTGCTGCACTCAGTGATAGGTTCTATAACTGATATACTGCATACTCTTTCTATAGCTGCCAGCAAAGATGGTGGTTATAGTGTTCACAGTTATCTTAAATCTCAAATCCAAGATTCAGCATGACTAAATTTTACATCAAATGTTAACTACAATATTCTCTTTCTACATCAAACATTTTTACAAGTTTTCAGCTTAAGGATAATGCTACTTTGGCATACACATAATCACAATTATTTCTTTTTCTTGTATTGTATTTGTACGGTGCATTATGGCATAACAAATCTATATAATGATAGATTTTACTAAGAGAAGCATAGAAGAAGAAATCCTGGCTACACTAAAGTGCACATGAATTTTACTTTTACTTCAGTGAGACTAGTATTCATCCATTCTTTCTCTGTTTCTCAGGGTTTAAGAACAGCATTATATACTTGCTTTCTTCTAATCTGGGTTCAAATTCAATACTTCATGTTTTAAATTTCAGTTATCAGTAAGAAATGTGTCTTTATTGTGTTCAATTATAATTTAGTATGAAGGTATCAGGAAATAATTTCTTCTTATGTAAAAAAATATTTTTTCTGAAGATGTATGAAAGCCTCTGTCTTTCATGAGGGCCTGATGAAAGGTAAACTTGAGGTATCTCCACCTCAACACTGTTTCAACCTCTTGTACTACTTATTACAAACTACATACGGGGTCTGACACACATGAAAAACCAGAGACTACTGTAGAAGTTACAAATAAGTAGATTGTGCCTTGGGGAAATTTATCCTGCTTGTACAATTGAAAATTTTCTTTTTAAATTAAGTTTAAAGAATTTCCTTTCTAGAAATCTACAAGGAATTAAAAAAAAATTGTTATGAAACACAACATTCCATATCACAAAAACAATAGCAGTGTGAAAAATCATGTTCAAATCATCTATCAAACCTAGCAATCAGGCCCATGAATTAAATATGACATTTCTTCAGAAAAAACAGAATGCTGACACAAAGTTAATACTAGAAGCCTTCACAAAGATGTTTTCTATTACGTCTGATCAGTCCTTCATATCAAAGGATTCATAATTATACTGAAGCACAGTTAGAATAGGTATTTGGAGAAGTTCAATTGCTCACATTTTAACTAGAAAATTTTATACAAAATAGAAACTCTGACCTGCAGCTGTATACCTTGTTTATGAGAAAATCTAAATTGATGGGCAACCCACATCTACATGGCGTCCTGGTACTTAAAAATTCAAAACTCTATTGAAAAAAATTTTGTTTAAGATCCATATGAGTTCTTTGTGAGCTGCAGTTTGACATTGCATCAGTTTGCCCATCACATTTACATCATGCCAAATTAGTGGACACGCACGAGATTCAAAGCTTTGCAGATGCATATTTAGACTATTTATACTATGATCTGGAATTTTTCCAATAAGTTGTATGAAATAACAAGTACATTGTGTTGTAACTGTCACTTTCTAGACTACTAAATTGGCTACATTTAGGTCAGAAAGAATCATCTATGTAGTTTAATTAGGTCTTTCTGTAGGTTATATTCTTTTCACATTAACTGCTTTTTGGAAATTACAAAGTGAAAACTGGATGCCATCAAACACTCTTCTTTCTACTACTTTTGCTGTCATTTACATGATGTTTTTTATCTTTGGTGTAGTTTCTATGTACGTTATCTATTTGAACTGGTACTTTCATCTATAATCAGTCTAAAGACACTGTCATTTTCCTGAAGCATTCATAAGTAAAGTACTCCTCAACTGTCTAAGAGAACAGTTATAGCCTTTGCATCTAACTTTAAACATTCAGGGTACTAGACAGTCTGTTATGTGCTTGACCAGTTACAGTCTGTGATACAGAGATGTGATACTGAGTAATTTCTGGGTAATCTGCTGAGTAAACTCAAGTAGACCTGTAAACACGTCACATTTAAATATACCGAGAACCTGCAGTACCTAGTCTTGCTTACTGAGAGAGTTCAGGAAATATCTTGAGTGTGATACCACTTCACAGAAGTCTAAACAGAACCATGTGATATGTTTAAGTATAAATAGCAAGAGTAAAGAAATTTGAGGATAAAAAGGTTCGTTGCACAAAACAGAGTTACATGTCAGAGAAGTATCAGCATGCATACAGTAAAACCAAGATTTCTGGTCCTGACAATTCTTCAGTCAGTCACTAGATAAAACAAACATGACAATTAATTGCACGTAGCCAGTATATAATGTGAACATAGCCTAAAGCTGTCTCTTATATTGATAGCAAAAGTCTTAATCCAATGTATGAATGGTGTTAATAGGCATTTGCAGACCTTATGGCATATCGTTCCTCATTGCTGCTACAGACAGACGCAGTTAAATGATGGTACTGATAGAGTCCTGGACATTTACAAGGCACCACCCATAGAAGATCCAAGATGGTACGGGAAAGGTTTAATGTAAACTTCCACTTTGGGAATCCAGGTGCAAGTCACATGAAGCACAAGCAGAGACATATGTTATATAGGATCTCAAGGTTGACTAAGCCAAACGATGGCAAGAAAAAGGGACTGCAGTTAAAGACATGCAAAAAACCTTTTTGAACCACAGACAAATACCTCTGCTTCCACCTAACTGAAGACCACTGGCATAAATCAAACTTCTCCAATCATCTCAAGAAGAGAAAGACATATGAATTACTTGTCATAAAACTTTTGCCTTGAATGCTGAGTATAAAAACACTGATGTCAGTAATGACGCTTCTTGATAAGAGTATCAGGCAGCCATAACAGACATATACAGAGACACTGACATGGAATCATATTCACTTGAGATTGTATGTCACCGAGCGCTCACTTGTCTGCACAGCTCTGACATTCAGCGTTGTTAGTACTTTTAAGGGTGAAAGAAATCTGCAGGCCTTAAAAGTTGTGGAGGAGAAGGAGCAATATCAAATTTTTCAAGCTCAAGCAAAGATGGAGGCATTCACACTTTGAGACAATTCACATGCCATACATATATATCCTTAGAAGACCAATAATTGATTTTTAAAAATATTATTCTAGCTTATCTGTGCCAAAAAAACTGTGACTGTGACTTCATTCAGCATCTGTTATGCAAAGACCAACTACTCCAGTATGCACTGTGTACAAGCTAATGAGCAGGAGGAATTAGAGGAACTCACTCTACTGGATTCAAAACTTAAAAAGACTAAAAAGCTAAAACAAATTTGACGTTTTGTAGATAATTAGATCACCAGTACCCAAACCTGTCTTGAAGCATATGAAGGCTAATTATGCTAATTTCTGAGAAGCCTAAACATATTTAAAATGAATTTCAGCACACAGATCTGATAATAATGGTGTTGTTTGTTTAATATATATGTTGCATTGCACCTTAATACATCACTAGCATACTTTCATCAAGGAACAGTTTATCTTATTTGGATGTGGTACGTTTAAACAATGAATATAATTGTTTGTTCCTTGCTCGTACTTCAGATCTCATTTTGAGGAATAAATACTTAAAGTTCACATAATTTAATACAAAATAACTTTATCACCAAATTAAAGAATCTTGTCAGTATAAACATAATTACCAACACACAGCCATGCTTCAGCAAAATTTAGCAGAGGTAAAAAAATTCAGTAAACATAAATGTTTTCAAAAAGCATTTTCCACTCTACACAGTACCAATAATTGTAATTTCTTATCTTGGCTTATTAGCTAGTAGTAACAACAAGCCTGCATCTAGAGGAGTTAGTGTTAAAACAACCTTTTCATTTGATACATGTCTGACAGATAAAACCATAATCATACATAGTTACATGTATTTATCTTCATGCAGAATGATTCCACGAAAGAGCATGGTACATAAATTACACTGGCTTTCAACATACTGCAGTAGCATTCCAGACACCATTTCAGTCAACTGCCATTTGGATTGATATGATATTCATAATAATATGGATATTAATTATATATAATGAAAGGGTCTAGAGCAGAAGTAATATTACTAGTAAGCACAAATACTGAATAAAAGGAAAACAAACCTTGGGACTGTTTTTTTTTCAGAGTTTTTGCATAAGAAGAGAAGAATTCTATTACTTTTTATTTGGTCGAAGATTTGGCCAAAAATTACTTTGTTGGGCATGATGCTGAATAAAAGTTTTTGTGATTGGAATGGTATGGAATCAGACACGCTAAAAAAACCCAAACACCTTAACAATATGGCTACGACTGAAGAAAAAAAAGCATGCTACCAAGAACAAAACACAAATCTATCGTACCAGCAGTCTGAGCCACCATGCAGAATCAGTGTAAAGAATAAATGAAAGACATATTGGGAGCATGGTACATATGTGCTTTCCTTTAGCTATATTCCAGACTTGAACAATATTTTGAACTAATTAAAAGGGGTTTAATTCAAAACTGTAAACTAGCTTATAATTACATATGATAAAGTTTTGGACAATATCTGATCTATGTGAAAGAACAGTGCCTCAGCTTAATGTGGATTGAAACACACAATTCTCAGCAATGCCGTAAAACCCAGTAACCTACCAAAACTCAGTAAAAGGTGAAAAGTCATGGCTGTAAGACCCATTTACAAGAATTCTCAGTAAGTGTAACTTAAATCTGATTTCAAGATGCCAGATCTATAGTGTTGGGTGAAAGTAGTCACAAGGCTAGACTTGAGAATAGATTCACAGTTTGCATACACCATTTAGTCATTGGAGCATTTCTGGGGCAAGCATTACAGGGAGACACAGTCAAGCTTCTAGGCACCTGGCTAGACAACATACGTACCTGCTTCACCACATTCCATGTGCTTCTGCTGAAATTATGAGACCAATGTTATAGACAGTGATTCTAGCATTGGCAATCAGAACAGACATAGCTAGAATAGCTTTCACAAAACACATGGCAAGGAAATCTGCACTTAATACCTGAAATTTTTTGATCCTTCAAGCAGAAATATGCCCCAAATACGTTGTCTTGTTAATCAAAAAACAAAAGCACAGGTTTAGAAGAAGAAAAAGTAATCCTAAAGATCAGGGAAGACCATGAGCTCTGTGAAGGATTCAAACTGAGCAGGATGTACACATCAATGTATAAATGTGCAGAGAAAATTCTCAAGTGACTATAAAATAGCAATAATAGCATTTTTCTAAGTGGAAATTCTTTCAATTTGCACTTCCTTTTACTGGAGAGAATTTGCAACTTGCAGTCTCATATTTAACTAAAGTAATGCAAAGTAATTCACACCCTTGTATTTTGCTATCAAAAGATAACCACTGACAACAGTATTTATATAGAAGAAAAAGATCACAGAATCACAGAATCATTACGGTTGGAAAGGACACTCAAGATCATCTAGTCCAACCGATAGCACTACACTACTCTTACCCCTAAATCATCCCCTGAAGAAACACATCTATCCTCTTCTTAAAAACCTCCAGGGATGGTGACTCCACCACCTCCCTGGGCAGCCTATTCCAATATCTAACCACTCTTTCAGTAAAGAAATTCTTCCTAATATCTAATCTAAACCTACCCTGGCTCAGCTTAAGCCCATTCCCTCTAGTCCTGTCACTAGTCACAAGGGAGAAGAGGCCAACACCCGCCTCCCTAGAATGGCCTTTCAAGTAGCTGAAGAGAGCAATAAGGTCTCCCCTCAGCCTCCTCTTCTCCAGGCTAAACAAGCCCAGCTCCCTAAGCCTCTCCTCATAAGGCCTGTTTTCCAGACCCCTGACTAGCTTAGTTGCCCTTCTCTGCACCCTCTCTAGTAGCTCAATGTCCTTCCTAAACTGCGGTGCCCAAAACTGCACACAGTACTCGAGGTGTGGCCTCACCAGTGCCATGTACAGTGGCAAGATCACCTCCCTGCTCCTACTGGTCACACTATTCCTGATGCAAGCCAGGATGCCATTGGCCTTCTTAGCCACCTGGGCACACTGCTGACTCATGTTCAGCCGGCCGTCAGTCAGCACCCCCAGGTCCTTCTCTGCTGGGAGATCAGCCAATCTTAACCTAGGACTAACTAAATTTAATGCAGTTCATATACTCTGGGAACAAGCATAGCACAAATATAGACAGAAAATATTTCCTCACCTGACAAAAATTGATCAAACAGGAATGCAAAATTTCTATCACAGAACTTTTCACAGAATCACAGAATATTAGGAGTTGGAAGGGACCTCGAATTTTACATGGTAATAGAACAGTTTCCCTTGAAATCATCAACTTGTCAGAGAGCATGCTTATGCCATTATTTAAAAAAAAATGTAGTTGTTCTTACAGTAAAGGTAAGGAAATTCATATTGTATATTATGAAGTTAAATTATTTACTTAGTTTTACAAAGTTTTGCAAGATTGGCAAGCATGACCTCATAAGTTGCTTTAAATAAATGTGTAAGTGTAATGATCTTATGGATTCATCCAGCTTCTCAACTAATTAATTTGCAATCAAATGCAAAAAGAACTGAAAATTCTAGTAAACTTCAGCAAAACAAATACCTATTGTCAATAAAAGGAGTTTATGTCCCTATAGAATAATCTATTCAAACATTTGAAAGTCCTTCATTAGCATCTTACATAATCATACAAGGTAGTAATTATCCCTTGATTGCTCAGGTTGTAGAACTGAGTCTCAAGCAATTCAGGTGATTCAAGCATTATCATGCAGAAGATGGTGTACAGGCAAAAATACAACCCAGACCTCCTGTCTGCTAGCTTGAAGCCTTACCCAAAAGACCACATTTGTATTTATCTTGTGCCTTGTGTTGAACTAAACAGTTGAGGTACTAAAAATATCTAGCCATAAAGCTCTCTATAGGTATCGTTAGTATGGCTTTACTATTACTCCCTATCTTTTCTATATCCAATCCCTTATTTATCTTTGTGGCACTTTGTTGGTTTAATATGTCCATGTTCTTCTTGTACTGGAGAGCCAAGACCTGGACACGGAACTTCAGCTGTTGCCTTACTAGTGCTGAGTAGATCATATGATGTGGACAGACTGAAGTACCTAGCTGGGGCATTCATGATCTCTCATACAGTCTAGATATCCTAGTCCTGCTAGAGTGTTGAGCACACTAAAAATACTCTACAGGACTCCTTAGGGAGATGGCCAGCTAGACAAAGGAAAATTTAAGAGGCAAATGCAACTAATGTTACAAAAAAGTAGTCATATTGAAGCATTAAACTTCATACTATTTTCACAGAAAAACACTGGAATGGGCCTGAAGGCTGTTTCTGCTTGGAAGGCTGAAGACAAAACAGCAAATACCTACTCTTTTGGTTAAGCTGTCACAGTAAAATCATAGGATTTAATGATATTTGTCACTGATCTTTTAAATGACGAAGGTACATCAAAGATCTTCTTCAGTCGTCATTCTCTGGAAGCTTGACATGAATTTGCAATAACTATCAAATATGCACTCAGTTCTCAAGAGAAATTAATTATTAGGAATATACTCTATATAGACTTTTACTCAGTTCCAGAAGTTTGGGAATATATCCCCTCATATCTTTGCTGTTCATTGGTGTCTACCTGCTATTCATCAGCGTCTATGCACTGTTCAGTGCTATTAGTTAAAGTAATGCTTAAACAAGAATGTTAAAATGTTATTAAATAACAGTTGTACGTTTAAAAATGCATAATAAATGCAATGTAAAGAAACACTGGATTTTTTAACTGATAGCTTGAATACACAGATATTTGGTGAAAGCTAACATACTTTTTCATCATATCATACATCATATTTCCCCAGAAGGTGCAAAAAAAATTTTAAAAAAGTTACCTGAGGCTCTAGTCTGGAAGTCTATGATTTGGTTGAAAAATTCTCTCTTTGAATATAGAATAACTATGAATGGTCCTACTGAAGTCACAGGGTGGTATGGATTTGTAATGAAAATGCAGGATGGTCTCTAATGCAAAGGAAACAACATAAAATCCTTTAGTATTGAAAAATATTTTTAATAAACCTCTTTAGATAAATAACCAAGGAATCAGAAAATGGTAGCAGTAAGGATACTGAAGTTCTCTATAAAAACAAAATGTATGCTTTATATTCACTACCCAAAAATAAAGAACAGCTACCCAAAAATCTAGCTGGCTTCTCATCTGATGGGGTGTACTACATGTTTCTTCTGTGATTCAGCGTATGTTATTATTCTTAAATAATACATTTTGTGTAGTGAGATTTTCACCAAGTGAGATTATGAAGTAGTATACAACTTATTATTTAACAAACCCCAGAACTTTTGTTGTTAGAGAGACCTGTAGTTCTTGGGAAGCACTTCAGAAAAACATAATGAAGGCAATAAAAAGTCAGTCTCTTCACCATAGTAAAAATATACAAACTGGTTTCAGAGAGATTAAATAAAATCACATATAAATGGTAAGAGATTCCCTTTATGACCTTATAAAACAGATGTTTACATTTCAAAGAATATTTGTGAAGGAAAAAACCGATTCATATAAACAAATAAATAATATTGAATGGCTGAAGCAAATGTATAATACATACATGACCACGTACAAATTTTGAATTAATTTTCTGTTCATTACATAAATTTCATTTTCTAATAAGTACTTAGAAGCAAACTCTAGACAGCCTTCCAATCCAAGTAAATTAGCTCTACATGCTGCACAGTAAAAGGAGCAAGCAAATTCCTCCCCTAGGGTTCATAGCACTAGAGCAGCTGTTCTGCAGTCCTTACTGCAGTCCATAGGCAGCATCAGCTGCAGCTGTTCTACATTACCCTGAACAGGCATCTTGGACAGTAGATTCATGTAATCACAGACTTAATGGTCATCTTCCCCCCCCTTGAACTCATTAACTCCTCCTCACTGTTATGAGGGAAGGATAGGGGGGACAGGGATGCAGAAAGGAGAAAACCAGAGATTTTCCCAATGTGAACAAGGAATGCAGAATTCCTGGTATGCTTTCGACGGCTTTCTCCTTAGCAAAATATTCCATACATACTGCCAAGTGTACTGCACAGAACAACGGAAATTTGCTTTCTAAAAGCAATATATTTATACTGTCTTCATTTTCTCTTTATATTTCTGTATAAGCAAACTTGTTTATTGAAGTATACATACGTTTTACTATTATTATATTCTGGACATGTATTTGAAATGTGCCCTCTAATCAGCTCAATAAATGGAATACTTAGCCAATACTTATTGCTAATCTGCATATGCTGCTCAAACCCAATCCTATGCAAAGCTTCTGTCAACAAAGCAATTCTCTTTCAGATTTCAATTCTATTTTTAAATTATTCATTATAATAGTCTCCAATAATTTAATGCCCTATATTCAGACTTGTTAGAATCTTTTCTAGCTGATCTTATAATTTCTAAGCAGTGTCTTGGTACATTTCCAGTTTCCACCCTTTTCTCAGTGTTGGACAGGCCCTTAAAAGACTAATGAAGATCTCTATTCTCATTCAGGCTTCTATTCTCCTTTTTTCCTCCTGTCACAAATGCTGTCCTCAATACGTTGATCATTACACACTTCCCAGTCATTTAGCACAGTTCACTAAAGTTACTGGATTTCGGTTGATGAGCTCAGACTTTTTTTTCCTTTTAAATATAATCATATTCTATCAGTATATTACTGATATTACAGTGTCTCCTCAAGCTATAAATAAAATACCCCTTAAGAAAGGAAGGAATTGTCACTGCATATTAAGAACAATGACATTCCCAAACCAGACTGTAAGAAACTAAGGAAACAAAAGACAGGGTCTCTACAGGAAACATTCAAAATTTGGTTTTGTTTAAACAAAACCAAAATAAGGTCCAGGACAATGGGTAGTTCTAAATACGACCCATTCTGGAGGCAGAAAAACAACCTACCCCTAAACAAGAAGATAAAAAAGAAGTGAAGAAACTCAAGAGTCTAAAAAAGATCTCTTAAATGACTGGTGTTCAAAAAAAAATAGTACCAAGACAGTAAACAATATCACCTGTAAAGGTCAATTTCTAGCATCAGTTTCTCAGGGAGGGCAGTGGATTAAGATGCTAAGTAAGGTAAGCACAGGTAAGGTGCATCAAACCAACTGAGAAAATATTAAAAATAGAGGAAATATTAAAAGTAGAGGCAACGCAAAAGGGCCATTCATTAACAGAAGGTGGTCAAATAATTCACAACAGAGAAGCAACTAATTGTGACCAAGAACTTGGCATTATTTTAATAAAAGTTACAGCACAGCAGACAAGAAAAAGGGGAAAGGTAAAACAATTTTTAGATTTATAATTCAGCAAGACTTAGCAACTTAAGAGTGGAGCCATCAGCTGGAACAAAACTTCAGCTGTTATGCTTTATAACATATGGAAGAAGAGGAGGTCTCAGAATTAAGGCAGCAAACCCAGTACTTAGACTTTTCCCCCTTCTTTTTAAATTCATCTTGGGATTCACAGTCTAGCTGATTAAATTGGGATATCTGAACATTTACTAGAACAAATTATTCAAAAATCAATTTGTGAACACCTGGGGATAATAAGATAACAAACAGGCAATGGAGATTTGTCAAGAACAAATCACATTATACCTACCTTTTTTTTGTCAGAGTAATTAGTCTAGTGGATAAGAAGGAAGAAATACTGGCCGTGTATCCTAACCTGAGCAAATATGGGAAATACAGTTTAACTTAAAATGCTAAAAGATAAGCACACATGGGATGGAATTATAAGGACTGCAAAAAGCAGGTTTGAGACAAGATTACATCAGAGAACATTTCTGCTTGAATTCCAAAAGGTCAGCTACCATTATACATTGTCAAGAATGATTTATATACTGCATGGAACACACCAGCATTCTAAATAACTTAAAAATAGATTATTCTAAGAATATATAAAATTATCTTGATAAATTCCAGAACAAGTGAGAAATTTCATGAAAGCAATTGCAAACTATTACTTTTTAAAAGAAAACATTCACAAACACAAACATAATATAACTGGTTAATGCAGCAGAAACAGAAAATGGTAAGTCATCTTACCATTGTATCATGGATACGTTCTGAGAGAGGTGACAGCAGGTAACTGAAGTGTCATATGAAGATGCAAAATGTTGCTATATGATTTTGTTTGAAGTTTTTGAGGCCTCAGAGTCCATTGTGGGACATAGCACTTCCAGAAGACAAATGATCAGATAAAATTACTCTTGATGTGATCTGATTTGTTAAATCTTAAAAAAGAGAAGGCTGAAAAGCAACATGATAATCAAGTGTGGTTTATACTGCATGTGATCAATCACTATAATGAAATGAAGGGAAAGTTGGCTTACTTTCAAACAAAGATACAGTTTTGATATCAGGAAAACCTTTTCAACTATTAGAAGAAATAAGTTCATTACAAGCTGTGTGAGGCTGCAATCATCAATGGCTCTTATTAAAATAAATTTGTCAGGATACTCTACATATACATGAAGTTGCCAAACCCAAGGAATTATGTAGAGGTGATAGCTCTAACGTGACTTGCCATTTTCTTTTTCTTTCTCTGTAGTGAAGCAGTTTGATCTTAACCAATTATGTTTAAGATTCTGCTTCAGCAAAAAATGAAATAACTTTGCTAGAAGAACTTTGTACTTTCAAAGGTAACAAATGCCATGGTCAGCTGACAGGTCAACAGGCCAAAGATTGAGAAGGAACTAATTAGATAGCTTTTGGGAAGAGAGGACTTCTAAAAAGAAGGATGTAATGCCACTGATGTGAGAAAGACTCACAGTTAGGAGCCCCATACTCTCCTGTTGTTGTTCCTTCCTCCTACAGCAACTAGAATCAACACCTGGAGAGTCACTGAAGCTGAAACAAAGCCAAACTGCATAAGAAAATGGTTATTTAGCCTATGGAATGAAATTCTTACTATTTCCTTAACCACAGGTTTTTTGAGGTTGACATTTAGAATCAAGTCCCTTAAGAAACTGCTACAGCACAGAGTACTTTGGTTGTATGGTACACCTTTTTAGTTTACAAGTAGATGATATGCTGCAAAACCATTTAAAAAAGTTTCAAATGCCCCAATTGCCAACTTGATAGCTGGAATTTTGCTGCAAATTGAAAGTTTACAAAGCTACAATCCAATTCAGAGAGATGCAGAGCACCTTATCACCCACCTATTAGTCAGCTCTGGCTAAAATATTCTTAGATGATGGAATGCAAAAGACTATTTTAAACAACCTACCTTATAGCTAAGTATGTATTCAAAGTGCACATATTCATTAAAAAGAAACAAATGAAAACCAACAGGCACTTTGTTGATTCTGGGAGTCATTTTTGGTGACATTACTTAAAGACTGAAACACGGAGGTTAGAGTATTTACATTGACAAATTGCAGTGCATAACAAAAAGATTAATGAAAAAGGGAACAAAAATCACCAGCAAAAACCAAAATAATCCAAAAAAATCTCAACCTTTCAACTTTAAAGCCTAAAATTTTGAATACAGTATATACCTGGACTTTAAACAAATGGCATTCCTTTGTCAGTTTGTTAAAATACTTGAAGGTAGCCCTTTAAGACATTGAAGAAGACAATATTTACCACAGACTTTGTTTCAATATGTTAATAGATCAGTTATAGCTCATAAGAACATCACAACATTTTAAGAGTCACGTTCCATATTGTGTTGTATTGACTGCAGAAGGGAAAATGGTTTATACCATTTAGTTACTTCTTCACAAAAACTGGAGTGCTTTCTATACAGACAATTCTAATGCAGAGCCTTTACTCATATCAACTTTACATATTTTCTGTTTACATTTTATAATCTTACAGGCCCATCTTGTAAATGGTTACTTAACACAAATTAGTCTAGGCCTCTCAATCTGAGTACATATACTCAAGGAAGAGGTAACAGGGAGAGAAGCACTATTACATAATAATACCACCTCAGTCAGCTATTTCTGCATAGCAGGTAAATACGTTTTGTTTTAGAAGCTTTACAATTCTTTTATTGCAAACTACACATTTATCAAAAGCTAAAATACTAGCTTTTTAGAGGATAGCATTTTATTTATTATTTTTCAAGGAAGCAGCATTTTTTAAGATGCTATACTTCAAAAAAGGATCTTTGACTATTCTTGGAAAAATTCTTGGAAATTCTTTGTAGTTTTAGCTGTGCACTATCTACATTTTGAGTTCTTACATTTCAGACAGGAGTCATCTTCTAAGCATTTTGAGTTGTCTCAAGGCATGTCTATGCTTTACTGGTTTGGGATTACATAACAAATCATTTTTTTTTGTAATTGCTTTTTTCAGCTGGAATCCTACATTCTTCCTCCGAGTCCTTGTGACCTGATATTTTGCTTTGGTACTAATTTTTTCAATGCTTCTTTATGCATTAAAATGCAAATTCTGCATTTTAATCATTTGTATGGAGAAGAAGCACAAAATTCTTCTACAGGTGCAGATACCTGTGAACAATGTAACAGAGGACCTAGATATTGCTAAAACATAGTTACTCTATGTCAGTTAACAAACAAGTCTGTGTGACTAAGAAAAGTCCCACTGGAGAGATTGCAATTCACGTGTTACCAAAAAAGGCAATGGAATACAGAAATAAATTCCTTAACTAGAGATAACATGCAAGCAAGTGATAATTGAGAAGACACTGCAAAATCAATAGGATTTGGCAGTTAGGGTCCATTTTAACAAGCCTTCAACTCAAAGGATGTTCTCATCATACCATATGGCTCTTATGGCTGGAAATTCATCAGCAGTGCCAACAGACCTCAAAAAGCTTTCAAAGCAACTGACTTAGAAAAGATTATATGTATTAACTTAAACCAAATAATAAACATGCAGAAATTTCTCTGAGTTCATCAACCTTCTCTCCTCCCTGTGCTTGCTCTGAAAGACATTGAAAATATTCTAAGGCTCACATGGAGAATGAAGCTTGGGTATTTTTCATTGCAGGCCAGCAAAATGAAGATGTAATGGGCCAAATGATATTCTCTCCAAATGAGAGTTCTCAGAATATGAAAAAAAAGAAGTGGATTTAGCAACACACAAGAAAAATTCTCAGCATGACAGTGGTGGCATAAACTTATTAGTACCATAAGCAATGTTTGATTCTGTGGGAAAGACTATGCAACACTTTTGTTCCATTCATATAGTAAAGTTATGCTGGAGGAATCTGAACTTTTCAACCTTTCCAAGAAACCTTTCTGAAGAAGCAATTTTTTTTTTTTTTTTTTTTGCTAATACTCAGAAATTATTTTCTTTGTTGTGTATAAATGCCCCCTCCCTTCCAGGCCATGTAGACAAAAAACATTCTGCTTCTGACCTATTTAATGGCTGCAGATGGAAGGGAATGATTTGACACCACGAGAAGTTAGAAACACTCCCTCTCCCCACTCTCTTCATTAAAATGTGGCTTGTTGGTTCATGCTATGAGAAAACATTTGAAGTTCTTCTGAAATGTTAAGTTTTTCTAAATACAGTATTCCAACTTACTGCATAAGGCTTGAAAGTAATCTTTGTATTGATTCTATGCGATGTTGAAGCCTGTTTTGCATCTGTTCTTAAAAGAAGAAATTTTTAATAAGTTCTGTGGGAGAAAAATGTAACATTAAGAGACAGTGGTGTGATCATGTGATCACTTGGAATGTAACTGAATTACCTAAAGTCATTTATTCTGTGGCATTTCTCTTTATAACGAGATCGACAGAATGAAAATTTGCCTGTCATAATAAAACGCAACAAAGAAAATACCTGCCTGCACAGAAAAACCACATGGAGATCACTGCAGTGTTTTTATTTTTCCCTTTCCTTGAGAAATGACCGTGTCACCTTCTCAAGCAAATGAGCAAAACACTAATAGTATCAGGAGGTTATTTTTTACAGTGAATGCATGTCTTTTGTTAGTAGTCTTCTCTATATGGGACACGAGGTTTAGGAAATGTCATTATTACAGAGTGGAAAAAACATTATGAATAATTACAGGCTTCCAATATCAAAATCCACATTCCACTCAAATAACTGAAGTACTCATTCATTAAATAATGAATGACATAGAACTAAGCACTTGTGGATTTGGTTTGTTGGTTTTCATTTTGTTTGGTTTTGTGTGGGTTTTTTGTCTGTCTTTTTTTTTTCCTTTTTAAGTATAATTTACAAGATTCAGAAGATGATAATCAGAGAAGACTAAGGATCTACTGTTACATGAAGCACAATTTTTAGTAACAATCTCTGGTTAAGAGATTTATATACTGTTTACTAGGACATTTACTTTTCCTGGATAGAGAAGACCACTGTCACAGTACTGTAACTCAATATATACAACTTATGGCCTAGCAGAGTGAAATGAAATATCTTGTATTTGCTTGTAAAATTAATTTGTCAAAGGATATAAAGAAGAGTTTAGTCTGTTTTTATAGAAAAACGATTGTTTTACGATACGTTGAACAAAACTATTTGATACGAAACATGTTAGTTTTATAAAAGGCAAGCGAGATAACTAAAATCACCCTATCTAAAAGTATCAAAAGTTTATAAAAGCTGATGTGTGGGGTTTGTTTGGGGGTCTTTTTGGTTTTTTGGTTTTTGTTGTTTTTTTTTTTTTAATTTTTTTGGGGGGTTTTTTTGTTTGTTAAAAAAAAAGATATTAAAGCTGCTAGTTCAAGAAAAATAAAATACAAAGAGTTAATTTTGCCTTTTCCCCTCTCTGAGCATTCTTCATAGGCAAACAGCCAATAACCTAAGTTTCATTGCTTGCCTAGCTGATGAATTATGCCAACACCAGTCAACAGATTTCACTACATGGACCATGCATCTCAAAGAAGCTCTGGACTAATTCAAAGAGGCCTATAAAAATGTTCTAAAGAAAAAATTAACAGATATTGCATACTAAATAATGGAAGTAAAGTTTCTAAGTTGGTCTACACCACCAGCGAAACTATACTAATGTCCCAGGAACCAGAATATCTGAAAATCAGTGGTACTTGAACCTGAAGAATCACATAAGACTATATACATGATGCTTCTACATAGCATTAAAATTAATTTTCCAAAATAACAAATAGTAATGAAAATATATTCTAGTCAATATTATCCACTTCATGATATACTAAAGAGACCTGTAGTGCAATTTTAAAGTATTTCTAATATGCTTCCCAGATAAAATCAGTTAGATTATCTAAAACAGTAAGACCTCAGCTGACAACAAATGTTAATGAAATACCAGTGAAGCGACAATTTCCCCTACAGCAGACCATGAAAGCAGTATTTCTTAAACCATGAAGCTATTCAGAAACATATTTATGACCGGTCAAGATTAAGCATAATTTTTTATACTTTTGCTATTATCATACTTACATATATAGATATTTAAGTGTGTATATATGTATGTTTATTTGTATATAGATTCTAAAAAGCCTTAAGTTAAAATTTTCAGGAAGAGTTATAATAACAGCAAGATAATTTCTACAGAACTCAAGAAAGAGTTTATAACTGAATATTTACCATAAATTATATTAGTTAGTAAGCTTAGTAACTTCAAAGCCAGTGCACCTATTTTACAGTATTATTTTTAGCTAGTCACGTTAAGTAGTCATTTCTAGGAGCCTAAAAGAATTGCACAATTATTTCTAATTTAATAATTTATATTTTAGTGATATTAATTATTGAATTCACTTATCAACACAGGAACACTATAAGCTTTCTTTAGGTCTTAAAATAAGAAAAAGCAAGTACGTATGAGAGGCAGGTCCTTTGACATAGTTCTGTCATGAT
Organism: Galbula dea; assembly: GCA_013399015.1. Lineage (NCBI taxonomy): Eukaryota > Metazoa > Chordata > Aves > Piciformes > Galbulidae > Galbula > Galbula dea. The sequence continues at coordinate 666,601 of VWZX01005818.1, forward strand.
CATTCATAGGCAGGACAATGTATAATCAGGCCTTTCAGTCAAGTGTATCAGATCACTGAACACGAGAACTTAAGTATGCTATTTTAGCAGAATATGCACTAGTGAAAGTGCTATAATTTTCTTTAGTAACAGTAAGACTTTCAGAAATCTCCTCATTTTCTTTTCAGAGAAAGTTTTTTAGCTGTCATTTATTGAAACACAAACATCACTACAGATTCAGCATCTGACTTTCACTGAAGTCCAGTGCTCTACTGTCTTTTCTAGCTGAGCTGTTATTAGTACAAGAAAATACAACTGTATGACTGACAGTCACAGAACAAATCCATGTTTCACCTGAGGTTTAAAACCTAGTTTAACCTAAGTCACAGTTCTGCCTTTTCCTCTAAAAAGAAAGCCCCCAGTAATAACAGGTCATTGTGAGGTGTTTTCCTAGTCAAGACCGCACAAAAAAAACAAGAGCTGCAAATTGGTGGAGGCTGTAGAAACATCCTGGCACACTTTCTCTTCAGATTGGCCCTCTTCTGACACCCTTCGCTAAGTACTTGCTTTCAGCCACTGTCAAAGACTGCAGCAGAAATTGATTATTTGTATGTTAATTCTTTACCGGTGTATCCTACATTCGGCATCAGCTGGTTAAGGATAATATTTATACAATCTAAACACAGAGGCCTTTCCTATTCATGGGCTGTATCCTACATGAAAAAAATGAGCACAGCACTTAAAGGATCTTCCTCCTTCCCTAGTGTATGCATAGGTTGTGACCTCTCAAGACCTTCAGGGGAAAAAGAGGAGGATATTCTGTTATGGAAGAGCTGAGGCTGTTTTTACTTCAGGCTGGTTCACTGTCTATACCTCCCAGAGAAAAACAGGCTCAGATCATGGTGACAGGAACCATCATCATGCTCAAGACTGTATTCAGGGAAGGATGTAGAGGTAAACACTGTATCTGTTAAGTAATTTCCAAAGGAAATGTGCATACAAAAACGATATGCAAAATCTGCAAAGGAACTAGCAGGTAGATTTAATTTTGCAAAGATAATTGATATTCGTATATTTAGACTGTGACATTAAGCTCAAAACTGTCTTTGACTTTTTTGCCTTTTTTAAAAAAAAAAACAAACCCAAACAAACCAAAACTGAGAACCTGTTACTGATTTATTAGTATTTCCTTCCCCAGATATAGAACACATGCTGCAGTCAGCAGTATTTTTATATAGGTGTTTAAAGGCCAGGAAAAAGTTCAACTTCAGCTACCTTTAAAGTGTGTATGTCTGCACTTGGCTTCCTCAACACTGTGCAGCTCTTTCTTTCGGAGGCTTGATCAGTTTGAACCTTCAATAAGATGGTAAATACAGAATGCATTTAAGTTCTTAACCATTCACATAACTGACTGAAAGTCAAGCCTATTAGACTTGCTTCAGCCCACATCAATTATCCCCCCCATTGGAGGTGATGTAATGGTGATTCTAGCTAATTAAGTCTCTAATATTGAGATGGAGTGCCTAATAAGGCTCAGCATCAGAGAATCAAGTGAACTCTGTCAATTTCCTTTATAATAATTCATTTGTCATATAAACAGTCTAAGATTTGTAGATTTGCATTTGGGTGCCTTTTACTGATAGACATAGGAAAATGTGTTCCTCTTGCATTAAAATATCCTTCCAAGGCATTCAATTGCATCACACTAAATGTACTCTAATGTTGAAGAAGTTAAAGCTTATTTTACATTCCAGGAATCATTTATCACTGGTAAAGGAGAAAACCAGAGAAATACCCTCCAAGCAGCATCTAGTTAACTGTAAACAGAAGTATCTATCCAGACATTGCTAGCAATCAGTGCTAATTTTCACTCTTTGTATAGCTATAGATTATCACTTTCCTGTTAATTTACAGCAATGTTCTAATCCTTTATTTAAGACTCTACCGAGATTTTGATTTTAGCACTTGAACTATCATTTGACAATGTGTGAAGTGGCAGAAAAAAACCTGAGGCATAGGCTTTGTCCAAGGATAAATATTCAAGGTACAAAAGCAAGGAAAACTCCTAAGTAAAGGAACATCCCAACAATGACCCCATTTGAGGGTGGCTGGTCATAACCTAGTCCTTGCAAGTGGTTATACAGTCCTCCTCCATCTCCTTGTCTCTGGTGTCACCATCTAAAAGGGTATAGATACTAGAGTTTGGAAAAGTTAACACTTTCTTCCTTTCTGGGAAGGATTGGGAAAATTCCTGCACTATTACTCTGTCCCAAATCTCAGGAATCAGCTAAGCCAACTAACCTTGCAGTGTGGCTGGGGTGCCTCGCAGGCCCGTGGTAGCAGTGGCGGTGGCTTCCACCATGCTGAGGCGAAACAGAACGGATCTTTGTCTCCCTAAATTGAGACTCGAGGTGTGCTCCCTTCTTTACTCTGCTCTTGTGAGACCCCACCTGGAATGTTGCATCCAGTTCTGGAGCCCCTACTACAAGAAGGATATGGAAGTGCTGGAGTGAGTCCAGAGAAGGGCCATGAGATCAGCGGACTGGAGCACCTCTCCTGCGTGGAGTCCCACCACTCTACAGGTGGAACTTAAACTGGTATAGAATAATTAATACCATTGACAATATGTATGAGTTAAAGCTGTGATTTTAAAAATCTATAATGAAACAAGATCTTACACAGTAAATTCTGCATCTTCTATTATGTCTTTACATAAAAAGTTTTAATCTTAAATCACTAGAGCAAATGACCTTATTTTCATATGGTTTCAGGATGTGCAATAGTATTGATGTTAAATATTACTAGTTCAGCAATTTCTATTGACCAGTCAAGACTCTATACTATCTTACTCATTTTAAATGTTATTTTGCTGATGCTTAACAGGAAATAATAATTTTATCATCTGAACATAAATGTACTACTACAGCAGCACTTAAAGTATAAGTGTAAAACCCTTCTATCAAAGCTTTCTATGACAAATTAGCATTCAACTCTTGCTACTAGTAGAGTGCCATTAATTATGCTTAGACAGCACAACAAAGACAACAGGTGCTTGTAAGAAGGTCATACAAAGAGCTTCACATGGAACTAAGAAGTGATTGTTATTATAGTGCAAAGCGATATATAGTCTGAAGAAGAATGTATTTCCTGAAAACTGTTAATGGTTCTAAACAAGGAAAAATCAGCCAGTACCCCCAAGAACATCATAGGCTTTCAGATTAAATGTAGTAATAAAAAAAGTAAATACAGATGTGACAAGCTGATCCAGCTTAAGGAAATAAAACATTTCATTAAATATGTTGAAACTTCATCTTCTTTAACTGGCTTTAACTATAATATTCTTTCATGCACAGACATATTCTTCTACTCTGAACATATTACTTACAAAATTGACGAGCTGTACTTATCAGAAAGAAATCGAGGAGGCCTACTTTGCCACTACATTTGTTACTAAGGATGAAATGATTAATTTATTCTTCTGTTCATAGGAAAACAAAGCCTAAAAAAGAGGTTTGATGAACATGGCTGTATTTGTGTGGCTGGGGTAGACTCCTCATCATAAGGCAGAAGAGAAAACAGGATTATTATTAACATGGCTACCACTATATTATGCAACTAGAGGTACTTGTGAGTCCTTCCCATTTTCATCTTTTTATTCCACTTTCTGGTAATAGATTGCTTCTGTTCTACATATTTCATGCTCATTGCAAAGACTTCTCTAATTTTCTTTTCCAAAAGATGTGGTACCAGATCTTTTTCCTAGTGTTTATAGAATTTGACTGTGTTGAACATTCCTGGACACCTAGAACTAAAGAAAGGAATCTGCAGAACAGAAGAGTTTTCTGCACAGTAACAGAAATGCTGCACCTATCTGCCCATTATGCAAACACAGTATTTTAAAGGGAAGGTCCTTTTAATGCTTGAGCTCATGTCCTGATCATTTTCTACGACTGTGATGAAACACAGCTCAATCCAGAATCATACTTGAAGTATTTTGTGTTGTCTGTTGTACAGACAGTACAACAGCCATTGTGTTGTAAAATCAAAAGGCAACTTCTCTCTTGCATCCCGTACACAGCCACACACAGGTCATCATTATCCTGATGACCATAAGTCACAAACTCAATATATATGATGGTACCTAGTAGCGGAGCATGATTCTGAAAAACAAACTGCACCTTTGTAATAAAAGCTGAGTTGTACTTAGACTAGCCAACAGAATGTATATTGTGGCTCTGCATTATTAGTCCTGGTTTTTTAGCAAGAAAAGGAAGAGATAATAGGCCAAGAATTACCTTTGCTCTAGTGACCGACACCAAAGGCTACCCTTGTTGCCTCCAGCTCTGATACTGTTGGGGAGGAGCACATTTCCACCCTGTGAATGAGCAGGCCAATTTTAGAACCTTAGTTTAACTAAAGAATGATAGTGCATCCTTGATTTTTTTTAAACAGTGAGACTGGGTATTATGATAGCACCAACTAGTACATAATATGGGCTTCTAAATTCCCAACTCTACTTCTACTTCTGGGGGAAAAAAAGTGATAGATATCTTAAAACAAGTATTGAATTTTCCTTAAAACTCTCCTTTTTTATATATAGATTAACATATTTAAAACTGCGTCTGCTGCTCTCCTCTAGGCAAATCACTTCTAAAATCATTAATATTTAAGAAATACAGTTGAACTTATTTTTTAGCAGAAAAATCAGTTCTTAAAAATGAAATATACTTGTCCAAGTTTAGATGAGCTTCTAAGTTTTAACAAAAGCATTACACTTTTCTTCAGGGTTTTTGGGGCATCCGAGATGGGACCTAAAAGAACGACAAGTCTATCATGTGAAAAAGTACAGACACCCTTACAAAGGGCCTTTTCAAGGTCTGGTAGATCATTTTTTACTAGGAATCTTGTTCATTCTGTGAATAAACATGCTACAGGCCACACCAGTTGAAATCAAAGGAGCTGTGATAGAAATTTCCAATGGGAAAATATAGACTTGAGGAGTAAATGACGTGACCCAAGGTTCATATTATGTGGTGGCCTTATTCTTAAGTGCTTTATCATACGTTACAATCCCACTTTCTAAAAGGGTGATATTTATGGTTCCTTTCCCTTAACACAAGAATGCAAGCAAACCACCACAGATCTCTAGACATTTCTGTGATTTATTTACTGTACTATGTAAGTTCTTGCTCTGGTCATTTAAAATAACCACAATAAAGTCATGATCAATATACATATATATTTATCTTTCATGTCTATATCAACATTAAACTTCTGGTCTTATACTGTGATAATCACCCCCAAAGCATTGTTTTTAGTGAACTACTAAGACAGTTTTTAAAATCAATAACAAGAATGACATCCAACATATAACATAAAAGATCCATTAAAAACATTTCAGATTTCACTCTACCACAGTAAATGGCAACTTGTTCTTCCAGTAGAGCAAAAGATGTGATGGTTAAACTGAATGTACACTAAATATTCAATTCCCATAGAAGAGAGATGAAAGATAACATCAGTATTTACAAATCAGTGTCTGTGCACAGAAAAAGGAACCCAACGTTATTTGTAAGGAATACAATGGCTATATAAATGACTTTTAGCTGCTTATATTTTTGTTGCCTCTCTTGTATTTACATGACCTATCATTCTTCCAAATTTCTGAATCAGGAATTAAAAAAAAAACAAAACCAATCCACCTTCATCTTGGCCTTAAGTGCCAGAGTAGGGAAGAGTAATGTCCTCTCTGCTTGAGTATTTAGTCTCATTTAGTCTTGAAAAGGAAAGCACCTGAACCCTTTAATACTTAAGTCAATCCTCTTCATATTAAACAAGCTTCATCTTCTCAATTAAAAAAAACCCTAGGGATAAATAATACTTAGTAGTCTCCCAGAGGTATTTTGAGACTAGCTAGTTAACCCTTACATAATGTGTTAATAATTAATGTACATTTACATATTCACTTACTTTGTATAATCACCACCTACATTAGAGAATATTTGACCATTGACAAAATAGAGTTATTTCTATATTTAACGGAAGGTTAAATGAAAGCAAGAAAATGCATAAACGGCCATTTCACATATGAGAATTTAAAATAACACTGATAAGATTTGGATTGCAACTCAATGATTCCCTACCACCACTTATGTAACTTCATTTTAATCCACTTTTAAAGCATAAGAACCTCTTACTCCTGTGGGAGATATGAGTAAGGGCAAAAGTGGAGCAGATCCTGGAAACATTAAAATTAATGATGTCTGAGAAATCATTACGGTTATAAACCTTGAGCCTGACAGTTTTAATTCAAGGCTCAGAAAAACTGAGAAACAGTTAAACAAACTGAAGGACCAGATGGTCTCAGCCTTTAGGGAATTCACTACAGGCAGACAAATTAGGAAACAAGAGTCAACAGTCAGAAACTAAAGATATTCTGAAGTGTTTTGAAGGGTCTGATTTCTGATTAAAAACTTCAGTAGATCATTTTTGTAGAGAAAAATAAATCAAAAACTGGTGTGCCTGAAAATGTTTTCCAAAGAGATTTTTCAACATTTACATTCCAAAAGGTTCAGATTTGACATTTCTATGTGCAAATTCAGATCCATGAAATGAGTTATTTTCATAAGAACAGGCATTAAGAATTACATTTGTCAAAAGAGAAGGAAAAATTCCTCCCTCTTTGGTTGGGTTTGTATCTTTAACATTTTTGATAAACAACTCAAAGTGATTAATGACAAGGATGCCAAGTAAGAAGTTTGAAACTTTGGCAGTTTAAATTAAATGCAATATATTATTTCATTAATTTCAGTTGCTACAGTGAATGACAAACACAAGAATCACTTTTAATTACCCCAAACTCTTTAGCCTTGTAAGGAGAATTTGAATTTCTATGCCTGCATGAAGGATTACTTACTTCATGGTTCTGTTCTCATTAAAAAAGCACCATATTCTACTGAAATTCTTCAGGTTTAATATATAAAGTATAATGCCATGGAAGCTTAAGATTAAAGTACTAAAAATTCTACTTTCTTGGAAAATGATAGCTACCACTATTTTTTGAAATAAAGTTCACTTTTTGAAAAATATCTGAAAATAATTTGAAATTATCATTTTTTTTAATCTGAAAGGACATTCTGATTTCAGTGTGGCATTAATTTAAATTTCATATGTCAGTGCACTTGGAGCTTTAAAACAATTTGTAGAGTCTATAACTGCAAGTGAGAAAGAGACTTTCAGACTGTAAGTAGCTATTCTGGCTTATTCCCTCTTTAACAGGAAAGCAGAAGTTAGGAAAAGAGATAGCATCTTTGAGTATTTGTCTGGTAGAAATGGAATTATTCAGGAATTCTTATGTTTATACTACCAGACTGAATTTAGTTTTAAAAGTAGTAGTCAAACATCTTAATCATCTTGCCTGTTCAATGTACCACATAAAATTGCCTGTATGTTTTCTCACATGCTTTTGTTTCTTACTGTTCATTTGTCAACACAGAAATAAAACAATATCACAATTGTATCTGGCAACCATACTGCCCCTCTTGTCAGAAAACCCCCAAAGGCTAAATGAATATTAAAAGTGAATTACCATTTCAGTCTTTAGGGGTCTCTCTATAGGTCAAACCTCAAGCATTTTACTGACAGTGCTGGGAAGCGTGTACTATCTAGAGGCTTGCCTGTGGGCTTGGTCTGTTGTTCCTTCCATACATAAACAACTTCACTTCCTAGGACTTCAGTCTCTGCAGTTGAAATCCAACAACAAATTTCTTTCAACTTCTGTCAAGATCATCATAGGCAAACACAATGTCTTTGAAGTCATAATCTTAGAAAATTATGTGAGAATGCAAAAATGACACTACATTTTCCTCGTTAGAAAAAAAAAAGAGATCAATTTAGTTCAAATGTCTAAGACAGGTCAGTAATAATGGTTAATGCATCAGTGACTCAACCCCCACCCCCCCCCAAAACAGCACAACAAAAAAATGAACCAATCCCAACATCACCAACAAATGAAACAAAAAAAGCACCTTTTTTTAGCAAATGTAGACTCATCACTAAACTCTGATGATAACATTATTCTCAGTAATATGTCAGTCAACAAGAATATCCACTCATATTTGCTTCTAAAAAATACAGATTGAAACAAATCCTCCCTAATACACTCTTCTGTCTCTGTTAAGAGGCAAATAAAACAATCTGCGTATTAAAACTTTCATTGTGTCTTGTAACGTAAAACTGTGGAAAAAACCTTAGCTAGTATTAGAGCTAGTGTTTTAATTTGTCAATCAGATTCATCAGGAAGAGATTAGGATAATAAATTCGTGGTCTATAAAGTGAGAAAGTGGGAGTTTGGAAGAAAATTCACCTGTCCCTCCATAATGCTTTGAGCTAACAGAATCAAGAAATAGACAAGGAGTAAGGTCTGTTACTTCTGCAGAGTTACAGAACTGTGGAAAGAAGTTGCCTCTTAAAGGAAACTATCCCAAAGTGTGGTTTGTGACCAGTAAGACTAATAAGAAGTCAGAAAACAAAGTTAAAGCATTGGAAGACTCACCCCACAGACGGCCTGAGAAGGGTTACATGGGTGGCACATAAGCCTAAATGGTTTCACCACCAAGAAAGATTATCTACACCATTCTGGAAGACATCAAACATCAAAATGAAAGCACCTGTTTATTTCAAAACTGGCAAAAATTTGACCAGTTAGTGAGTAGGCTATATAATACTGCAATTCAAACATGGAAAGAACAGAATGGCCTGAAACTATCTACTAAAGGATATCCAAGAAACCAACAACCAAAACCCAAAGGCCTGCAAACAAGACTAAAATTGTATTAACAAAAGACAAAATCTAAGTTCAAATAAACTTCTATTCTTCAATTTTTGGGTTGGCTGAATGCACCTATTTGAGCAGCCCTTCAGTATTGTCTGTTTCTTTTTTTTTCTTTGCGTGGTTGGTGTTTTTTTTCCTTTGCTTTTGGTTTTGTTAAAAAAGAAACCCAAACCAACAAGACAAAAAACCCCACAAAAACACCCAAAAAACCCCCAACAAAACAAACAAACCAACCAACCCAAAAACTAACAGAACTCAATAAGGTTGTCTGTACCATAAAGGAATGCAATGGAACTAGAGAGGTCAATTACGTTCAGTATTGATGCCGAAAATTATGCCCCAAAAGGCTCTATGGAACTGCTCAGAGACAAAGTTTTAGTCTCTAAGCAGCGAGGTATTTATTTCAGGCAACGTTAGGGAACCCCCAGCTCGCGCTGGACAGAGAGTTCCAAAGCAGTCAGTGAAAATCAGACTATTTATACAGTTTAGTGAGAGATTACATCATCTTTACATGCATACTCATATTATTGCAACACCTAATTATAATATTCATAGCAGGTGGAGTTAAGGCGGAGTTATAGGCGTGGTCTTTAATTTGGGGAGATTCTTGGTGGCACATCCTGTTACTTCGTCTTTAGGGGTCGTGGTTTTTCTCTTCCTCAGACAAAGTTTTGAGCTTTTCTTGATTCTGCTGACTACAATGTATATTTTGCAATAGTCTTTGGACTCCTGCCCCGTATCTCTCCTTGTTCTTTTCCTATCTCTATTCATGTAAGATTTACGTTAGTGTTTTAGCATCTTCAGTGTTCTTTATCTTTCTGTGTTCTTACTGTATGTTCTTTGTGTCAGTATGACAGCAATTTTTGTCCAGATGTTATTTTTCCACTGGTCTTACAATCCTGGTTCTTTAATTCTAGCTCAGAGCTGGCTTTCTGAGTTAACTCTTTGCGCCTTGCTCTGTTTCAGTATAGGCACCATGGGGTACAAAACTAGTAAGATTTAACTTAAATCCATGAAAAAGACTTTTCACCAAGAATCTCTGTCATGCATACACACATATATACATATGTATATACATTCTGTAACAAAAATCTAAATCATTCTATGAGTGACTTGTTTTCCCATTGTTTTCCCCTGTTTAGTATGACTATAGGTAGACAAACACTTCACTCAGTTTCCAGTCCCTACATCCTTTATTGTCACTAAGAATGTGTACAAGTCTGTCACTCTTAGAGGGAGACTAAATAACACCTCTTTTTTTTTTTTTCCCCCTGCTTGCCTGGCAAGTAAATACATGCTGAGAAAAACATTTGATGTGCGTTGAAGCGTTTAGGAAACAGTCCCCAAAACCTATAAATCACTTGTACTTTCAGACTTTCACATCAAATAGATATTGATAAGAAGGACTAATTACTTTGTTTTCTCAATGACTTTTAAGAGAGAAGTTTGGATTTTGATGAATTAAGACATATAAGTAACTGCTGGTTCCTTCTTCTCTTATCCCAGCATGTTTCTCACAACTTTTTTATATATTGTGGTAAAGCATTAAAAAGTGAATTTGTTTCAAGCTTTTGAAAGACATGGTACTAATCAAACTATGTGGAAGAAAAAGAAGCATCAAAATTTTCTGCTCTATGAGATTGCCAGCTGCTCACCATGTAAAAGCAGATAAGGCATACTATAATTTGTATTATCTAAATACTTCACATCAAACCTATGCCAAATACAACACTAAGGAGACTTAAAACTTAAAATAAATTCTTTTTCTGTGAATAGACCTCAATTTTATTTGCATATCAATTAGTCACCCCTTTAAAATCTAATACTAACCATACATCATTTAAAGGCTAAATGTATGCAAAAAACCCCTCCAAATATGCAAGCATATTTTAATATTTTCAACCCCTGTTTTCTGATACTGAAGACTATTAACTAGTCTTGGAAACAACCATCCGATGTCAGGCAGACCTAAACCATGTATAGATGTATATGATTTCACAATAACAGGTCTGCTCAGACCTGAGTCCATTGATTCTTAATACAGAAAGGTAGGTATTTCTAGAGACAAAAGGCAGTGATAAATATCTTGCTTCTTATAAAACTGTGGGTATCCAAAGCTCAGATATATTTCTTTGATAGCAGTTAGTAATATTGAGGCTTTAAGAGAGGCTCTATTTTACTTTGTAACATCATTTTGTCCATCACTCGGCCTTACTGATCCTGATAAGGTCAGTACACAATGCATTAGCCACACCAAGTAAAAAATTCTTCAGCCTCTCCATTTAAATTTGATCTAGTGAACATTTCAGAAAAAGAAGGAAGAAATAGACCACTTCTAAGAAGATTAATGACACAACAGACCTCTATTTTCTACAACCTGCTGTGTTAGGAAAAGCAGAAAGTATCAGCATGGCATTGCCGCTTGCTCTTCATGCTAACATCAGCAATGCATAAACCAAAAGCAGGCACTAGTGGTCACAACTTCCTGAATCAGAGTCCTTTCAATAAAAGGATTTTTGGTCTATACTGTTTGCAATATGAGTCATTTTCCCCACACACTTCACCATATTACCAGTAATCAGGAAAATAAAAAGCTGAATATTTCTCTTTGGCTGATTTGCATGAATATCTAATAAATGAAAATTATTACCTTTAATAATTATTATATGATGAACTAAACTTTGTCAAAGATAAGCAGACAAATATGCAAATGCTGATTAATATAATTTAGAACTATATTGAATTGTTGTAAATAATCAAAAATAAAAGAACCTATAGAAAGGCTAGCATATTACAAAATAACAAAAAAGCTATTATAGTCTTTAAATATATAACTGTAGAAGATCTGACTATAGAATGACTGGACAGATTTTTTTCAATAACTGTACAGTAGCTGAATCCTTGTACTCTGTTGATCAGTTCTTACTGACGAGTGATTTTATGATTATTTTCTAGTAAATTATGCACAGAAACTGCACAGTGAATGCACATATTTTATCTATTTCATTACAATAACATTTATTTTGATTAATTTGTATATTTAGGACTGAAGCAGGCTGTTATTAAAAACACTGAAATATAAAGAATAGTGTTTTATCCAGTGTCTCATATGTCAGTGGTAGAGGTTACCATAATTTAAGTATTATACAAGTAAATGGAGCAGCTGCTGAGCTATTTTTACATGATTTATATTGTACATGTTCAAGCAATATAAAAACTTTGTTGAGTAAAAAGATTATGTAACAATTCAACAGTAAAAAGAACTTTTGCTTCAATGTGTACTATGCATAATTTTTTCCCAGTTATCTAATTTAGTTGTTTTCTAATTATCTGCCTGTTACTAGATAGTCTCCAAGGAGTCTGTCTAATGATCGTTCAGTGAATTTCTTTAATTTGAAGAAAAATAATTGGTACTTCCACAACAAATCCACCAGTAATACAAAAGCAAACAGGTGAATACTAAATAGATGAATTGAAGACTGGTTAATCTTGTATATAACATAGGTGTAATATTTTGACTGGTTTTCCATGTTTACTGCAAAGACTTCAATGCAAGCTAAAGAATTTACTATACCTGGAAGGTCACAATAAAGTCTTTTCTGAACCTTCTCTTCTCCAGACTTAACAACCCCAACTCTCTCAGCCTATCCTCACAGGAGTACTCCAGTCCTCTGATCATTCTCATGGCCCTTCTCTGGACACATTCCAATACATTCATATCTTTCTTGTAATAGGGGCTCCAGAAGGAGCTAATAGATGACAGTCTGGTTTTATATGATAATAAACCACCAATTTATTGAATATTTATGCACAACAAATGCAGAAATATGTATTTAGCCCTTAACAGGACCTTTATCATGAGGTTTTCTGCCTTTTATAGAATTACAGTCACCTTACCTATAGAGTATAAGCATCACAAGCAGCTGAAGGACAAGATGTGCCTGGCAGCTGCTTTTGCCAAAAGATAATAAAGGAGAAAACTCAAAACTAGTCCAAAGAACTATGTATTAGTTTAAGTGATAAGCAGTGCATTAGCACGCTATTGAAAAAAGAAACAAAGTAACATATTAGTTTCTAATGCATTGCCTTCCCCTAGAGCAAACAGAATCAATAGAAAAATAATTCCTAAAAAGAGTGGACTTAATAAACATCACAGAAAGGAAGAAAGGAAAAAGAAATAATGTCATAGAAGATACTGAAACAGTAGTGAAAGAGAAATGGGTGAAAACAGTTCTGATTACCTTAATTTGTAGTAATTATTCTAGGTTTGCTCAAAGAATAAGCACATTCCTTATGACCAAGGCCTTAGAAAGTCAGGCTGAAGTTCTAAGGCATTCTTAAGCAAGGATAAAAAACAAACAGCCACAGAGTATTTAAAAAAAAAAAGTCTTCAAAACATTGTGAGTACAATTTAAAAAAGAAAGAGGATGGCATTGTGATTTGATGTCATAGAACATGGATTTTATAGAGGAGTTGGTCTTTAAATTGTTGCCCTTTCATATAAGATTCTTCTTACTATGGATTTTTGTGTATCTATTACTCTAGGAAGTCAATCAGGAAAGATGACCTGTCCCATCCTACAGCAATAACCACTGAAGCAAGACTTACTACTGTAATGCTCTTGTACGTTGCATTGGATTACATAAGATGTACAGCTTTGATGAATTCACTATTCTAACACTCTTCCTATTCTACAGATCTCACAACCTATAGGAACACAAAAAATTTCAGCATGTTTGACTGAATATAGTTGGATATGACAAACCTGAAAGCGCAGACATTTCTTTCAAACCGTATGAGATTTATGCCTCTTTACAAAACAGCCATATAGACAGCAAAGCTTTCTGTGATTAGGCAGGAAGAAGCAGGATTTATTCCAACAAATAATAGTTTAACTGGATCAGTTCTAAGCACTTATCTTGCTGTTTAAGTGTTATAATGTGCTTGTACTACAAAAAAAGTACTTAGGAGCTTATAGGAAAATATATGATTACAAAAGCAGATAGATATCCTGATACATGCTGTCAGCAGCTTTATGAAAATTTTATGTACCTGAAGCACCTCACTGATAAGTTTTCCTTCATTCAACTCTATATATTTATGTGCTTGTTCACAGAGATAAAATCTGAGGAATTAATATGTATTTTTGTTAAATTTTATGCTGTACTCTGACTACGTTAGCTTCATGACCTTCCTATGTGACATCACTCCAGTAAATCTGTACTTACTGTATTTTCATTTTATTACTGTTTTGAGACCATAAAACCCCAAATGGAACTATTTCCTCTATAATTTAATTTTATTTTTTCTCATTTAAAATGATGGATTGTAAAATAATTGCTAAGAAAGCTACTATGATGTAACAATATGAAACTATTGATAAATACATCTCAAAGATGTTATAGTCAATTAAATCACTTTGAGCATATGTTTACACTCTGAAACCTTCTCAGCAATTTCTGAGCATTGTGTTTGGCAGATGTCCATTTCAGCTGTAACATAGCTTTTAGAGCAATAGTGATACCATGTGATAAAAAGCATACAGATTTTTCAGCGTGTAGTCCCACAGATAAAATGATCTACATTATTTCTTATTGGGATAATTAGAGGTCAGTTTGTCTTCCTGCATGGCATAACAGATGAAAACACTCAACTTGAATGCAATAACAAGTTGAAACGGAGAAAGAGGGAGAGGAAAATATCTATGTTTTCAAGACTGATTAAACAGAGACAAAGTTGTCCTATATAGCAGAAGAATTATAGAATGAACCTCACATTCCACAGGAAAATTTTGGGGCAAATCTGGAGACTGTACATGTGTTCAGGACATCTGTAAGGGATGATCAAGAAAACCTGGAACAAATTATTAAAAGTCTTAAAGTAAATTAATATACTCTATGTATACATTTCTGTTGACACTTGCCTTCATAACCAAGTGGCCTAATTCAATTTAGCTGAATTTCCAAATTAATTAAATTCAGCTTTATTGAAAAAATAAAACTATTTTGATTCTGGATAACGGTGCCTACTTAGGGTTTCATTTAAACACTTTCAACATTTATTCACATTAATTTTCCCCAGTGTCTTCCAGTAGACAAAATCCTTAAACTGATTACAAAGGGAAATGAAGAAATGGCACATGGAGTGCCACTAGAAACTCAGAACTTATTAATTTTTAAAGCGTTTTTGTGCATTATTTCAAGTTTTATGCATTTTTTTCAATATATACATATTGAAACCTACAGAGGAGATAAACTTGTGCTCTCTCAAGCCCTTTCAACTGTCAAGTAAAATTAAGTTGGTACTATGTTTTGCCAATGGACAGGATCAGCACAAAGGATATAGACACCAAGTTCAAAAGGTAGCTTATTTTACTATAGTAAAAAATGCAGAAAGCATGGCAATGCACCTGATCATTACTACACAGAATTAGCCATACTAATTAAGGAAGATACACCACCAGTTGCCATAACACATTACCATCGTCCACATCTACAATCACTGGGGAACCCTGGTTACAGTGAGGATTTGGTGAACCTTACCCAGCAATAGGGAGGTCCTACACAGTGCATTCACCCATAGGTGTGGCTTCAAAGCCACTGCAAGAGGGTCCAGCTTTTAAAATTGTTTAATAAAAAAGCTGGCATAACTTCAAATGAACAACATCTGGTTTCTTTGTCCCTGTTGGTTTCACCTGAAGCCTGGCCAGGGCTCAAGGAAGAACCAAAAGAGCTTCTTAATCTATTTGGCTTCGACTACCTTGTTCCCAAAGAAGGCCAGACATCTGTTTTTGTGATACAAACAAAGAAACATAAATACATTCTTATTACATTAATTCTTCACTAATGATTACTTTCTATCCGGGCTACATCTTTTGCTTACAACCATGCATATTTCACCAAAGAGCATTTGGTTAGGGGGTCCATCTAGGGAACAATCTTGGTTCAGGGCCTATTGCTTAGGCTTCAGCTACTCAGAAGATTCACTCAAAAGTCAACTTTAGTTTGAGGCTTACAGTTTAGGCCTCACCATAGCATAACATTATTTCCTCTTTGCAAATCAGCATGGTACACTTTCACAATAGCACAAGAGAATATACTAGCAAAGCTAATGACTTGAGAAGAAAATTTCTAGTGCTAGAAATATTTTCCTACACTTATTTATTCTTCGTAGCTGTGTGAAGATATCTTCACAGCTGTAAGTGAAATCTGTAGCCTGTTCCCTTCTTGCACTGATGTTTAATTTAGTGTCCTAAAGTTGTGAACCTCACTCGAGTACTTGTTCGCTGGTCTGAATAAACATCTCCTTCCGGACTCTTCACGTTACATAACAACTTCACATGACACATCTGCACATTTTGCCTACAGAAGGTATATTGTATTTTTTGCATTCTTCTACCCATAGTCCAGTTGCAGAAGACCTATTTCATTTTAAAGGAAGCTAATTCTCAGATCCTCATAATTATTAAAAACTTCCATTATTTGGACAGCAATATAAGGCCAACAAATTTTACTGCAGTATTGCTTTCAAGGATGCTGCGAAACCAGCAAATACATGGTAGCTAGTATCAACTGTATATATGTTCCTGAAAACAGAAGGCATGTTGGAAAGAAAATCATCATCATCTAGATCTTAGTGGTAATATTGCTTTAGAAGAAGTATGATTGCCAGGGCATGTCTATTACATAAGCAACTACTATTAGGATAAGCCAAAACAAATAAATTACTGTCTATCAAGGATGAACAGATAATTAGGAGAAGCAACTGGTTACCAGCTCATGCTTATAAGCATCTCAGTACTTACTCAGTGATCTTACTTTCACTGATGATTTAAATTTGACATATATTAAAGCATTCCTGAGCCTAATGCTAAGAGAAAAAGATAATAATTTAGTGTTTTAAAAATGAAGATACAAAAGAGTCTTGTACTTACTTTAGGTTTGCCTTGTAAGTGATAACAAACTGAGTAATATATTTCCAGGAATTCACAGATCATTAGGCAGAATAAATACAGATGCCTTTTTCAAGGCAGTGATTCCATTGGGATTATACAATGGCAAATTAGGAGCAAATACTACAGCACTATGTTTTCTGAGTATTTATTGCAGATGGTCAGCTTTCAATACTGTTTAACATTCACTGCTAGTTTTCAATTATGTCTAGAGTGATCCACACTTTAATGAATCCCCAAGAAACAAAACACTGAGAACCACTGTGGCAAAAGGTACTCAGTGAGTCTGATCCTTTTTGAATGTTCCTTCCTTAAAAACCTAGCAATTGCACTATGGAGGAAAACTTAATGCTGAGGTTTGATTGCACTGTCTGATTTGATTTGTTATTTAACAGAATTAAACCAAACTCTAAGGGTAAGATGCATGTTATTTCAAATACACCATATACATTCTGCTATATACTCCTATTAGACATTTACTTACTACAGACTTAATCAGACATGAAATTTCTGTATTCTGAAATTTCAATCAAGTACACTGGAAGCTCACAAAGGCTGCAAAGCATTGTTCTGGTGAACAGGAGCTCTTAATAAAATAGTTCATAACGCATGCGGAATTCTATTTTATGTGGAAATAAGGAATGTTCATTTAAATGATCAGTACCTCTTAAATAGTGTCTTTGATGCTCTGTGGCAGTGGATAGACTATATTTAGTAAGAGTTTCAAATCTGTTAGGCATTTTACACAGTACTTAAAAGTGAGTTTATGAAATACAGGAAGCTTTCTGTAATATGTCACAGAAATATGATTTTTAATTTTTTTTTTTTAAAGTGTCAAATCCTAAGCTTACTCGTTTTCTTTTAGGGTGGCAGCATATGCTGGTCAGTGAAGCATACACTACACAGCTGTTACATATACTGTATGACCTGTACATACTGAATTAGCCATTGTGTTTTTCAGTTCTGGTTCATCAGACTTTTGGGGCTTTAATCTAAATTTAGCAAAAGGATACAATTCAGTGTTATCTTGTCTATCCATAATTCATAGTCTCCAGCCTGTTTCAAGTAAAACAATTGGTCTTTTTTTTTTCCTTTTCTTTTAAATAGTAGTGCATGAGGTATGAAAAAATTCAGTACAAGGATTAATGACATAAAACTTCCAGGACTGTGGTTTGACAGTGTATGAATATATATTTGCATGCACACAGAGAAGATGTTAGCAGATGGGGGTTTTTTAACAATCATCATTCCTGTTCTCAGGTTTTTACATTTGCATTCATGACACACTAAGAAAGAGATTTCTACGTCTACGAACAAGTAGAATATATTTTAGTGGAGAAAAACAAGTGTGGTATTGTAAGACCTAATCCATTAAGATGTCTCAAAATTTCAGATCATTTTTTTCCCTAATGAATGAACCAATTTCCTGTATAGACAATTTTCTGGATACAGTCTGTTGCAGAGAAAAAAACGTAAGGCATACAAAGGTGGATATAAAAGAGAAGTACTACTTTGTGTCCTTTTCTCTAGATATTTTTCTCTCAAGTCTATTAGACTTTTGGTAGGGACAGGAAGCAAGTCTGAACTGGTTTTGAACTGACCCTTTGCAGCTGTTTCTATCACTAAATTCAAGACCTTTCACTAACAGTTGGAAGAATATTAAATTTCAGTTTCTTACTGAAGAACTGAATCTTTCTATCTATCATAAGTACAATTATAACTTCTGATTAGTATTTTTTAAAATTATTTTTTAGTCACTCATTGATATCAATAGCAGAAAATGGTACAAAGATTGCATGAAGAGTCATTAAACCCATTTGTTTTTCTCAAGTACATTAAGGAAATTTAATTTCATTCCATCATGAAGTTCTCTGAGAAACATAGCAGAGCTGCATCTGAGTTTCATTCCCTAACAAAAGATCATGAAGCAAATTAACCTCACTTAGAATGACTGTCTGTGTATAAAGACATACAATAAATATCTATTCCTTCTTATGTGAAACAGAGCGTAAGTGCTTCATGAAAAAATTAATCTGGCATTAAAACCAGTCAATTCCTTCACCAATGACTTGGAAACTCAGTCAACACCTGTAAGTTCCTTCACTGACAGTTAGGAGTATAATAACAATAATGTAGAATAATGAATTATTCTGTAGAACTAGAGAATTTGTGATTTTTGTAGCTTAGTCAGGAAGTTACATTATGATCACATCTACATTTTTCAAGTCTGTAGGTACTATGTTCAACAAAAGTTGAACTAATTTACAATTCATTGATGTATTTTGTATATATTATGTCAACCATACACAAATTAGGAATGCAGGGAGAGTTCCCAGTATGAACATGAATCAATATATCAACACTCATTGAATTACAAATCATTTTCTCATTGAGATGGGCTCAAGAAATATTATGATTATCTTTATGAGATGCCCACTGGGACAGTAGTCATGCACTCTAACCTCCTATTTTAAAAGCGTCATACATAACATTGTCTAAAATGGCAAACAAGAATGAATAATCACAGTCTAAGTCAAGTCTCCCAGTACCACGAGCCATGTAATAAAGTTTTTATTTGTTTAAAAAAAAACCCAAACACAAAAACCAAGCCACGAAACCAAAACAAACAACTCTCTCCTCTTCCCTCATCATCAAACCTCTCCTTCGTCCCAAACCCGTAATGATGACCTCATGAGCAACAAACCCAGAAAACCGATTCTATTAAGTTAACTACTCCCCCACCTCTCCTTGCCTCACTCTTTTCTACTTTATCTTCCCTCTGTATTTTTTGTTAGGAGACATTCCCAATGTTCAGATCAAACTCAAATAGTACATAGGCATCATAAACAAATAATATTGCTTGTCCATGTGTGCAGTACTTCCACAATAACTGTTGCTAACCCCATACACACAGAAACCAGGACTCCAGACCTCAAAATCATGAAACTTACTTAAAAATTCCATAGCAGAATTATTTATATACACACAGGTGTTTGTGCAAATGTGCTCTTAGATGCACAGAAGTTTAGCATTCCTTTCCTACAGTAGACAATGCAAGAAAAAAACATAAAATTCTGTGAAGTGGAAAATTTTCTTACAACGGTTGTTGATATAATACAGTGATACAGGCTATATATACACAGATGAAATAATGATGTGAGGATTTTTAAAATTGTTTTTAAAATAAATTTTCTGACATTGTCTACTATGGAATTTTTAAGTAAGTTTCGGGATCAGTCAGAATGTGCTAAGTTCTTCTGGATTCACTATAATACAGAACACCTCTCAAGTTCTACAAAGTGATAACACTCAAATAAGGAAATACTGAATCCTTTAATTCAAACAAACAACAACAAAAAGAAACTTGACAGTTTTTTCCTACTGTCTCTATGTTGGGTTTTTTTTCAGAAATAACAGAAAAATTCACAGGGGTGAATTCCTTCTCCCAGCAAGGCTCACCAAAACCACAGAAATAGCTGCCCAATTAAAAAATTTTCTCATAACCAGCTAACAACAAGGCAATATTGACAGTAATTTTAACTCAAATTTCACTTTCTTTGCCACAGAGACAGTTCTGAAGCATACTAGTCTTTTCATGAATCAAATTATTGTTATAGTAGTATCTTCACAAGTCACATAAAAAAAGGGGTATCAGAATACATAATTGCACTCCTAGGTCTACACTGTGCTTAAAATATAGAGGTAACATACCCACTTCCTGAACTGAAAACTTGCATTCCATTGCTGACTTCTACTACATTTTGAGTAACGACTAATTCCTCTACAACCACAAAACCAAAAACCACTCCAAAGATCCTTTATACATGTGACCTCATACTGCTGCATTTTCCCTGAGCAGATTAGATCCTTAAGAGGAGCTCCAGCCAATACTGTTGCTTTGGTATTGAAAAAGACTGTAGCTTTCAATGAGCACTTTTATGCCATGTGTATGGTTTGAATCATCCAAAAGAACCTTTCTCACCTCTGTGCCATTGGCAATTTCCCCCCAGTTATCAGATACATCTAGAGATTGGAAAGTCAGGAAACACTTAGAGTCTTTATGAGAAGAACGCACCTTCAGAAAAAAAAAATTCCAGCCATATCACCTGCTAAACAAAGCAATCTGTTTTAGGCACCTCTCTGTCATCAAACTCTTTCTGGTCCAACACAAGGCAACAGGAATCAAAACATCTCAGGGAAAAAAAAAAAATAGAAAGCTTTTAAACACACTTATACAGTTACTGAAGTTGTCTATTAAGAAATTGGAAAGGTCTTCTGTAACAGCAAAAATAACAACCAATTCACTAAACAACCATGTAGTGAAAAAGGTTTTGAGAAACAGATGGTAATTACTTATTTGATGTTGAAGTATGTTCTGTTAGTATCAATCTTACTCAGTGAAAATATAATAGGCATTAGAAAGAAGAATTTAAAACTGTAGCTGAAAACATTCAACTACTTTCAGTTCTATAAAAAAATGTAAGGAGTTTATTATTATACTAAGAAAATTAGAGTTGGAGTGTAACTCTTCAAATGTCAATGTAGATCTGGGAATTTCACTAGTACTCAGCATTCTACTTGTTCTTTATTATCCTTGTACCATTAAGTTAACATAATATATGTTCTAATAACTTACATATACTGTGTTATTAACTGTTAAAATGTCGGTGTGTTTTTCTTATTAGATTTATCTTAATTACTGTACAAACAATTATTTAGCAGTAGAATGCACATGAAGGAGTCTGATAGTTTATAACAAGGAAACTAATCTAACAATGCCCTTTGGGAAATCCCAAAGACAACTTCTTTTCTGCAACAAGAGTGATGGTGGAGAAAATCAGAACAGTCTTTCATCCAACCATTGTGGATGAAAGAGTGACAGTATATCTCAGATATATATTAACAACATACATAAAATCAAAATGATTCATGTCTGTCCAGGAACAGAAGCTTTTTTCACAAGAAAGGATATGTGAGTTGAAATAAAAGAATTTTAAATCAAATACACGTTGGTAATTTTCACAGTCCTTCCGTCCTTTAGTAATTTTCTTCAAGGTATTCAGATGTCTTTTCACTTTTTCATACAAGCAATTTAGAATTCCAAACTGCACAAAGCATTAAAGGAGAAGCAGTTAAATAACTTCAAGTTTTAAACATATTACATGCCTCTGAAACATCAATACCATAAACAACGAAATTCAGAACACATTTCCAGGTGGCTGATACTAATTGCAGAACAAGCTTTTTATCTGCTAAAAGGGAAGAAGCACAGGCCATGATAAAATAAAGAAGGGACATGAGCTTGTAAGTATACATTTTAAAGTTTGTGCTAAGCACTTATGAAACAGGAAAAAGTGACACATTTTTCCTAAGAATTCTAGAAACCCTTCTATCTACCTAGTGTAATTGACAGTTATCAAACATACATGAATTTGTCACAGTTTCTTTTTCTCAAGGTTTAAGATCTGCAAGAGCAAGACAGGCACATTGCTAAAGATCATGGAAGCATGTGCAGAGAAAAGAAGGTATATTGAACACAGAATACCCAACTACAAATGTTAAAAATGTCATGGTAGGCATAAATATATAAAGACACTATTTAAGAAGGAATAGCAGTAAGAGGTATAAATGTACAAATGTGTGATTTGAGCATTCTGGAAGAAGAAAGAGAGGAGCAGTTTGTCTTGACAAGTTTTGATTTTGAAATTAAACCCATCTTCTAATTAACTGAACAACAGATAGTTCAGCTTTTTCAGTAGCTCGTACTCATTGTATAATCTAAACGTATCTGCAAGCAAATTAGTGCCTACATAGAAAATACTAGTTTATATATCATATTGCTGTAATTGAAAATTATTAGAAATACTTCCTAGGTCTTTTCTTAGTACTTTTACTGTAATGATTTTACTTAGTTTAAATTCTATTTTAAAACAAGGTCTCAATGGTTGTAATAAGAGAGATAGCAACAGGTAAATTTCTATACCTTTTAGATATTATGTTTAAGAATGAAGAATAATATTTTTAAAATATTTTTTAAATGTAAAAGATACAATAAATGTCATAATTTAAAATATTGAAAACTGAAAAAACATTTGTTCATTTTTTTTAAAGTAGAAGTGAATGAAAGATCTGGACTGGGAAACATTTAGTCTCATAAACTGCCCCAGAGGAATTAAAAGTAGCCATTGTCTGTGCAAGTTGTAGAAAATCCTTTCATTTTGTATCACATTTTAATTGGGTTCACAAATTCTATACATTACTTTGAATTCTAAATTTCCTTAGCTGATCTTATTGTCTTGAAAAATTCTGTACACATACATCCTAAACATGGAAAAACATACCTTAAATGAACAAACACCACAATGAAATTAGTAACTATAAGCTCATGCTTAAATGAAAGTACTTTCCATAACCAGTATTTTGATCACAAGTGATCAGAATATACATTCCATTACAAATTGCCAGTAGAGGAGGAAGGTCCCTGTTAATGAAAATGTATGATTTGAAGAGCTAGACATTTTAGAATGGCGTTGTTGCTTTTGTTTCACTGAAAGAGGACAAGTTATTGCTCAAATCTTAGTTAAAACTAATTGGTCTGGCAGAAGTACTGTAGGAAACAATCTTTAAAATGATAGCTGGGTAACTGCACATCTTACAGTCTGGCTTTGACACTTTGAGTCTAAATTGTAATTATTATTATATAAGAATTAGCTTATGCATTAATGAGAAAGTTAATTATTGCACACTACACCAAGCAGCTTCCAGATGAATATATTTATATGTAGAGACCCTGAACATTTGATGGATAGTGGATTGTAGGAAAGGCACTTTCATTGTAAGACCTATTTTCTGCACCTTCAAACTTTCCTCTTCACAGCTGCTGTTTGGGTTTTTAATTGTGCTTTATCTTACCCCAAATGCTTTGTCTCTTGCTAGTGGAAATCTTCACATTAAGTACTTTTCTGCACTCCCATTAAATTTTACATATGAGTTTATTATTTTTTATACATTATTTGTGTGGCCTGACATTCAAAATTTATTTTATGCAAGAAAAACCCCTTTTCTTACATAGTGGTTGTGTATTTTTCAGTAAGAATCTGAGTCAGGAATATTTCTAAAATTGCCCAGTGTCTCAAAGTGGTATAAGCAAGTAATCATCGGACTTTGTCAAAGCACTTTAGATTCTTTTTTCATGGGTAGCATGGTAATACCATTTAACTTTTAACATTTTATGACACAGGCATCACCTGTAATACAAACTGACAAATCAAAAGGTCAGTCTGGCTCAGAGCATATAAGAAATAAATAGAATTGAAAAGTTAAACAGAATGCATGGAGAATATGAGAGGAATTCAGATTTCAGAAGTCATGGATTACATGAGAAAATATCTATTATAGAAATGTTGAAACTCAACTTGCTAATTCACTTTTGTGTCAGAAGAATAATTAAAGACAGGAAAACACTTTTCATTTTATAAGTGCTTCCAATGAAGCCAAAACTGTAAATTATGTTAATAAAATAATTTCCTTTAAGTCCAAGCATGGATGTGGAATCTACAGTCCCTAGAAATTACACATTTGATTATGATAGTACAGGAGGTTTAGAAATTCATTTTATGTTTAAGTCATTTTAGTCAGTCAGAGAAAGGGTTAACTGTATAACTGATTATCTTTGCGCACTAGAGAGGTTGGAACAGAGATTAAGTTCCAAGTATGCTTCAGGTCTGATATCAAATGGGAACCAGACATTGGATTCATACTGAATGGCACTAAAATTTCCTAAGCTATTCTCTCACTGTCCAAGTTCAAAAGTTAACAACAGCCTTGCCCGTTTGTCATTACCGTGATATCCTTAGACCACAGCCACGCATTACGGTTGGAAAGGACCCTCAAGATCATCTAGTCCCCAACCAATAGCCCTACACTACTCTTACCCCTAAATCATCCCCTGAAGAAACACATCTATCCTCTTCTTAAAAACCTCCAGGGATGGTGACTCCACCACCTCCCTGGGCAGCCTATTCCAACATCTAACCACTCTTTCAGTAAAGAAATTCTTCCTAATATCTAATCTAAACTTACTCTGGCTCAGCTTAAGCCCATTCCCTCTAGTCCTGTCACTAGTCACAAGGGAGAAGAGGCCAACACCCGCCTCCCTAGAATGGCCTTTCAAGTAGCTGAAGAGAGCGATAAGGTCTCCCCTCAGCCTCCTCTTCTCCAGGCTAAACAAGCCCAGCTCCCTAAGCCTCTCCTCATAAGGCCTGTTTTCCAGACCCCTGACTAGCTTAGTTGCCCTT